>JAOVVF010032495.1:0-10296 GCA_028565595.1 Duopalatinus emarginatus | reverse complement strand
TTCACGCTTCTATACCTCCGACCTGAAGGTAGAAGTGTGAATAGTCCATGTTGGGGGTGGGTGGGATCTTTGATGATATATGGTAATGAGGACAGCAATAAGGCATTTTTTTCATTCATCATCTTCAGTAACCATTTTATCTTAGGTTATCCTGAGTACACTCTGCATGACTGTGCCCTGAATAGTGGTGGCCTACTGGTTGTTAACAGTATACAGTGGTTAGCACATACCCAATGTGTTCAAAGGAGGAACAACCAGTGAACCAGTGACAGAGTCATTTACATTTCACATTTATTTTTTGGCATTTGGCAGACGCTCTTATCCAGAGCGACTTACAAGGTTACTGATATTACAAATAGGCCAATGTAGTGTTAGGAGTCTTGCCCAGGGACCCTTATTGGTGTAATACAGACTGGCTGCCCAGACCGGAAATTGAATCCAGGTCTCTCACATGGGAGCGAATGATGTTACCGCTGTATGAATGAAGGCTACTGTCTGGTCTGATCTCATATAAGATCCACAGAAGGATCTGTTGCTAACATCATTGTTACTGCAGAACACCTTCAAAGGTCTTGTGGAGTCGAATGCCTCAACAGTTTAGAGCTGTTTATTAGGTGGTTTTAATGTTATAGCTAATCGGTTTATGATTAGATTTTTTCCCCTCTTTTTTTACTAAATGTAAGGCTGAAGGTCTAAAATGTAAGGTAATTCAATTTCAGGGGCTGTTCAGTCATGTTCATGTTCAAAACAAACACAAACAAGCAACAAATAAAACATCACAGTGAAATAAAGTGTCCGCTAGTGGTAGTTTAAGGCAATAAAACCCTTTTTAACCAACATGTGAAATACAACTTCATTCCTGATTTAAGGTGCCTATCCTACTAATGGATCTTTGGGATGCTGGAGTCTATCCCACCACTCAGTGGGAAGAAAGCAAAGGATCCTGGACAGGTTGCCTGTTCATTGCAGGTCAGACAAAGACATTTATAAACAGGGATAATTAACTTGACTGCAGGTCTTTGGACTGTGGGAGGAACCTAGAAACGTTATACCTATAGATTGTGTGAAATCGATTTAGACACTATATGTACAAGTAACATCATTTTTTCCTTGTACATGATAACCCAGAAGCAACCCAAGCCGATCCTGTCCGTCCAAAGATCAGTGTAAGAGAGGTCTCATGGGCTTGGCATTTATGTGCACCTATCCATATCAACATCATTGTGCTGAGAATCGTCCACCACCCAAGTAAAATCCTATCAGCTGTCGTGACGTTCATTAAGGTAGAAGTCAGCAAATGGGCTGTACACAGTGATTGTATACCTATAATGTGAACCCATAGAGTAGAGTCAAGTCCCCTGGTGCATTAAAGATCAGTGTCCAGATCAGTCATTAAATGACAAGAAAACACTTTTTATACAGTCACATCATTCACTTATGTTCACACTCATAAATTAGGGCAGACACTATAATACCTCTAACTAGAAGTTATCACAGCTTACACAGAATAGTAGTAAAATATTTAGTATGTATTCACAAAGTTTTAAGGTGGCTCAAATGTCTCATGTATTTCTAGGTTTCCTGCATATTCTTTGTATTACAAAAGAATATGTGGATTAGCCATGCTACATCATACCTACATGTAAATTCGTGTGTTGCTTGTGCCCTGTAATAGACTGGCATTCCATCCATGGTGTATTCCTCCCTCACTCCTCCACCCAGTGTTCTGGATACACCGTGACCCTGGCCAGATTAAAGTGGCTACTGAAGATTAATAAATGAATGTTCAGAGCATAGCTGGAGCAGTAGGATATTCAGCCTAGACTCAAAGGGGACTTCACTGCACTGTCTGATGAATATGAATATCATTGTTCCGTCATGCATATAATGCATAACAATGTCAAATGTCCACTCGACTACATCCATCTCTGCTACTATGCTATTTCATTAAGAATTGTTTACAATTTTTATGCATAAATTATTATATTAATATATTAAGTATTTCTCTCTTCATGAAATATCATCATTGAGGTTTTCCTTATCAAAATCCTGTGTATGTTGTACATTTGGTGAAACAAAAGGTTTCTTTTTCTGATTAATGTCTTGGAAATTTGGAAACACAGACCCTCCAAAATAGTTGGCAGGGAAATTTCCCAAACCAGACTATGACTGACTGAATAGCATGCTTCAAAAAAAGCTTTTTTACTGTGCATTATTCAAGCCTTGTGCAAAGTAGTCTTTCATACAGCATATCAACGAGCCCATCTGCTACTATAGCACAGAGTAAAAAAAAAAAAAGTGTTTCTGCGCTCTGGCACTTCTGCTAGCTTTTCATCAGCTACAGAGCACTGAAAAACCAATGGATATGAAAGGAAACAGGCTCCTGATAAAGTTATGATAGGGAAGGATGGCTCAAGGTGGCTTTCAGAACTGAGATGCAACACAGCATGATTTTCAGTTAATTTAATTCTCTCAGTCTGGCAAGACTTCATTTAACTTCAGCATGCCCTTCACTATCAAAAGCCCTGACATTAATTTGGTGTTTAAATGGTATCACAGAATGTAAATTGATTACGAAGTGGTGTTACCTTAGGGGACAGCTTGGGAACACCCACACCTGTATAAGTTGTGAGCTGTGAATGAGGTTGAACACTAATCAGCGTGCTCATAAAAAAGGCTGCATGAATTATTGGATTTTGAACGAGGCTTGAAAGTGTGGTTCCAGATGGATCGGACTTTCCATTTTCAAAGTTGTCCAGGCATTTAATATACTTTGGTCCACAGTTCCATGTGTGCACTTGGAATATGTCACAGAAAGCACTAGCATCGGCATCGGGATGATAACTGACCCTAGAGGACTGGCCACATGTGGCGTGGCTCAGTCTGATAATAGAGTTAATGTGTGACACAGATCCCATAAATCCATAAACCCCAGTTGTCAACAAGGCACTATGCAGGCTGGTGGTGGTTCCATACTGGTGTACGGTGTGTTCTCATTGGCTGTGTCCACTGGTCCACAAAGACTTTTGGCATATATATGGGCATATATAAGTGTGCCAAGAATGGAATAACTTAACTGAAGAATATGGCTTATTCACTCATTCATGCTTGAGTTGAGACATGGATCTAGGCTCGATGGATCCAGCCTACACCATCTCAGGTGCATCCAAGTAAAGTGAAGTAAAGTATTTAATGTCCATCCAGCTTATCAATGAGAAATTATGCTTTGAAATCGTTCACAAGGTATACATACTACATACAGTCATGGGTGGATGAATGCAGTCATTAAGATGTTGGGACCAGCATTGAAATTGTACCAAAATCCCCCCAAACCCCACCCTCTCTCCCTCAAGACCAAGCAGCAGACATACTTTACTTCTAGTGTCTCTTCTATAACATACAAAGGTTTATTTAGTATTTCTTATTTATTTTGTATATGCAGGGATTACTCTGTGGATCAAGCTGATGATTAGAACTGATGTAGTGTATGCATTTTAAGGAGTGTCATCCAGAGAGTGCAAAAAATGAAGGATAGCTTTATTCTAATTATAATAATAGCTCCTTGTCTATGAATATGGAAAAATGGTGTATTTAATAATGACACATTTTACAGCCCAGTGAAAGCAGGATTTAATTCAGGTGTAAGCATAAAAAATATAGATTTTTTTTATTCTACCAGCTTTTCTCCTGCCTCAGTAAATCAGAGGGTGAGTATTTATTTGCATAACAAAACTAAGGAGTAAAAATGATCTACAGAGCAAAGTCTCTATACGTCTATATAAAGTCTCTTAAACAAATAATCCCTAATCTTTCTATTTTGATTAACCCTTTTTATGATGCCTCATCCTCCCCATTTAACTGAGAAAATTTTTATGTTTGGGAAAATTTTAATAACATTATATGAATATTAAAAATTCATTGTCATTAAAGTACTGACTCTTGCTAATTTAATGTTATATCCTGGCTGCTATAATCCCAGTTTTCCTATTAAAAGCAGCCCTAATTACCTGGCCAGACTTCAGTGGCTTCAAATAATTAAACCTTTTTTTGTCCTTGATTTGGTAATAATAGCCATAAAAGTCAAATGTTAATGTAAATCGAAATAAATGAAAGAGACCACTTCATAGGCTAGAAATTAGGATGTCCATTTCATATTCCAAAGAGTTGTTAATACAATTTAAACAGTCAAAATCTTACTGTGCAAAAACAAACAAAAGAAAAGGAATTATGCAATCATAATTGAGCAATTTTTACCGTATTAGCCTATGATGATATATTTATAGGTGTAGCCTAGCCCATAAGATGACCATTTACATTTAGATAGACATTTAGGTAGACATTAGATAGCCAACACAATATCAAACAACATGTAGAAGTAATGTTCCTGAGTTTAGCAGGTCTCTGCACACCTCATTTAAACATTAGTTTTACATTATAACTTATCTCGTTAGAATTTGAAATGTTTAATTTCAACAATGTTCTCAGATTAGAATGTGAAACAGGTTATATCAATACTTTTTCACTTTTACCACATGATATAATCACTGATATAGATTTAACACTGAAATATTTCTAATTGATCTAAAGCAAATAAGTGCTAATAAGTAAGAAGCTACTTTGTTCATTGATGGTGCTGTGAGCAATCATGCTGATTTAAAATCACTTACTAAAAAGCTTTTTTTAAAGGCAATAAATAAATTAATTAATTACAAAAAGAACAGACTGCTATCACTATTTGCCTTACATTTGCTACTTTAAAAAAATTATGAAAAAGATTTGAAACTGTAAAGTTAAACACGGTTATTTATATACGACATGTTCCATCTTATTCCAATGCAAATAATAATAATAATAATAATAATAATAATAATAATAATAATATGCAATATTTACCCCACCTTGCCCTCTACTATTGTTGACATTATTGTGCAAATTCAAACTAAAAAAGATTAATAGTTTTGTTTAATACTTTAAAACATTCAGCTAATCAGCTATGTTCATCTCTCCCAGGTTGGACAAGCGGTATAGTCCACAGTAGAGTACAATGGTGTAGCAGAAAGATACGATGAGAAAACACAAATATGAATACAGAAAATTAGTTACTCTCTCTCTATATATTATTTAATAAATAAATAAATAAATTAAATAAATTACACAAAATAAGCAATATGCAGCTTTGTGGATACATCAGCCTCATGTTTGAAATAACAAACTCATGCTTCCAGTTACCAACACCTTTAACAATTTTAAATAAACCGCAGAAATGTATTGAGGTAATATTACTGTGTGCTATGGCTCTCCTAGAGGTACCTTCACCCCAAACCCCTTCTTGGTGCTTCCCATGTTCCCATGTTGATGGAACATATCACTGGATATCACATACCTTTCTAAACAAAATTGATTCAGAATTTGACAATTATTATTATTATTATTATTATTATTATTATTATTATTATTATTACTATTACTATTGTTGTTGTTGTTGTACTCTTAGATTAGTGGAAGAGTCCTAAATGCAAACTAGCAACCATAAAGAAGTCTTAAACTTCACATTTTCCACTTTTCTATTAGAGAAATTTAATTCAAAATGATAAGTGATACACAGATCCATACTGCTTATGTGTGCATGTCTCAGGGGTGTATTTCATTGTTTCTTATTTTTAAGTCCAAATAAAAGTGCATTTCAAAGCACAGCAGTCCTGCTCCCACCCAAGATCATTCCCAATCATAAGTAACACTAAACCACTCAATTGCCCAGTACATGATCAGACACTCAGATTTGGTCTTGGTTTGTTGGTTAAAATGCTGTGACTATGAAAATTCAAAACGGTCACAGGGTCACATTAAAAAATTAAGAAATATTAATTAAAAATAAAATATATAATTAATATTAATTAAATATATTCAATAGTTACTGAACTAGATTGAATGCATATTGGATGAATCATGTATTACATATTATATTACACTGATAGCAATTGGTAGATAGATTTTTCTATTTCTTTCTTGGTATCTGAAACAATAAAATAGCAGAAAAAGCTTGACAATGTGCACTATTTAATTATAGGCATATGTTGTGGTCCACATGGTCAAGTGCTCAAATATAGTAATGCTAAACTCTTTAAGAATAACATCATAAAGTCGGGTTGATGAGATATAATTAACAGCTCCACTATATAATCTTCTATAGCTAGTTTACTGCAGTTCTAATCCTCAATTCAAACCATTTGTCAAACAATTTTTTTTTTTTTTTTCTAAAATAACATTAAAGTTATTAGCATAGCATGCTAGTATAGTTAGTATAGTAGTGCTGCTGAGAGTTGTCTACGCCATTAGCTGGCTAATGAAAAGAGAGATCCATGTTCTGTGTAGCTCATGGGTCACTTCTGCTTGTGGCAGATGAGTCTGTCTAAAGTAATAATAAGTTTTGCTCAGCAAGACGTAAACGTCTCTCAGTGCTTTTGGAATTTATGCTTTGAGATTCGTGACATTTAAAAAAAAGAATATATAAATATATTTATTTTCAGGTCAAGCTTCTTCTGATCCATGAAATGAATAGAATGATTAAAGTTCAGTTGTATAATATCTACTGTTGAAAATATTTATTTGTTTGCTTGTTTGCTTATGGCCAAGTCATACATTGATACATACTAGTATATGTAAATAGCATATACATATATAAATATATATGTATACATACATATTTTTATTTATAATATGTTGTATTTGTTGCACCCATTGCACCAGAAACATGTTATTTGTGTGCTCAAGCACATTTGTCCAATTAATCATTTTATATTCTATTCCTAATAATATTCTTCTCGATTATTTTTTAATGAATATGTACTGGCCAAAACTGCCAAATCTGCACTCTAAATTGTGGCTCTGTTTAGCACTTCTAAAACAAATAGCTCAGCAATTTTACAAGTCTGCTAAATCGCAGGATCTCCATCAATCACATACACTTGTAATTAGTTCTCAGCCCCAACCTAGAGAACATTTACTCCCTCTGCTCTAACACACCTCGTCTCAAGAAAGACTAATGGCTTGAATTATGTGTATTTGAGTAACATTACAATCTGTCTGCCAGCACACACACTTTTTCCATCACCTTCCAATTTTCAAAAACCCCTGTGTAGAAGTATATGGTTTTATACCACTTTAGACTAAATGGAAATAGACATGATTGGAGTACTTTCTAAATTAGATGGATGAATTTGAACATTGATAGACAAAAAAATGTCCCTGTATGATCCCAGGATTTTATATTTCATGAGAAAATTGTTCAGTTTGGATTAAGGTCATGTGGCTGGTTGGATATAGCTTGATTTATTTTAAAAGAAAAGAAAACAAGTCTCAAAAGTTAACATTTGCACATTTCCAGTTATTTGGATCACATAATTTATTATAAACAGGCGTAATATTCCTTCTGAATATTAATGATTAATTGCTATAAAGTAGAAACTCTATTTAACAAGGATAAATAAATAAATAAATAAATGCTGAACCTAAATAATAAACACAAACTATTTGGACAGTCATAGTATATGTGTAATCTGACTTATGTTTATTTGTATGACAGTTAATTAACAAATTCAGACTCAATAACATTAGGTTTACACATCTGGAGATGTCCATAAGTTATATGGAATATTTTATACTCCTAGGTGAGTTTCTGCAATTAACAAATGCCATGTTTTTCCGAAATCTAGTAAAAGGCCTTCCCAATAGCCAGAAGGAATAAAACTTGCAAAACTCCACACAAACATTAACCCATGCTCAGGAACAGTCAATGACCCTGTTAGACACTACTGTGGCAAATGCACCACCATGCCACCCACACCCAAAGCAAACAGCTAATCATTGAGCCATTAAGCTGTTACATATATAGACTAGACATATAGACCGTCTCATTCAATATGCATTTTCTCTGTGATGTGAACTAGAGAATGTCACTGACTTTGAGGTCTGCTTACCTCCACACGACATCATTCCTGGCACAGACTGGCTGTTATCAGAGTGCGCTCCATTAGAAGAACAGGATAGGGATTACCATATTCATATACCTCATCCATCTTAGCTGTCTCTTCTGCTCAGAGTTCACTGACTCTTCAGAACAAGCCAGTCCACACTCATACCTCTTTCTCTCTCATCTCTTATCCTTCATCAGGGAATTAAACAATAGCCATTGTTTTTCTTCTACAAATATGTCCTCCCTTTATAAGGCATAGTAGATTTGACAGGTGGCTTTCTTCATGGCAAAACAAAATGCTGTAAAACTCTAATATATTTAATACAAGGTGTCATAAAATTGCTTCAAGCCATTTGTATTGTCTATAAGCAGCCATGTCAGGCTGAAGCTATTATTTAATTTGCAAGATCCACAAAGTATACATTTTCCCTCATAAAGCTGATGCCCTGATTTGATACATCTGCTATTGCTCTCATGTCTACTGATTGATGTTTTTCATCACCGCATGACTCACATAGTTCATGTCTGCTTTCAAACTGACTCCATGTTTTACACTGTTTTTGACAGAATTAATACACCATCATTGAAAACTTGTTTGGAGTTTGGAATCATATTCATTACTCATTAATAGCTGCTTACTCTTCTGACATTAGATGATGTCATTGTGTCGGCGCAGAGTCATTCACACTCACCATCCTGTTTTGAATCTTCTAATGTTTAGTATTCAGCCACAATGTCAGCTTCTTATATAAAGCTTAATCAGAGCTTTATGTAAGATTTACAGTATTTCATTCTGACTATACTCTGACAAACCTCAAACGCTGGATGCCAGAGATAAGCTACTGCACACTATATAAGACATTTTCAGCCTTAGTGTGTATGAAATTTGTTTTGTTTCAGTTACAGAACAGTCGTTAGTATGTGGACCTTCTAGTTTTACTTGATTTACTGTGGGAATAGGCCTAAGATTTGATATAAATAGATTGGGGCACCAAATTTACATCCTAACTATGAGGCATTAGGGAGATACTATATAGGTTTGGTGGGATACCTATGGGTAATATATAGAATATGACAATTTGGGAGTTAGTCATGCAGAAATGGAGACAATTACAAAGGTTTTATAGTTCATTGATTGGCTTAGTGTAGAATGAAGCAGCATTTATAATATTATTATTTTTTTGTCCAGAAATGATCTTGCAAAATAGATCATAGATGTACTGTATTATTTTAAACATCACCAAATATGGCTTTTTTCCATTATGACACACTTTCAGGGAAGAATAATATGCTCCTTTAGAGGTATAATCAGGTTTTAGTATGTATTTTTACCTAGAAAGATGCATCCATCTGTACTCTTAACATGCATACAGCTATATACTAAATACAGTCCGTAATTCTTCTTTAAAGGTGTCTTCCTGATGAAAGAGAAACCTTAGTGACAGTGACAAGAAAAGGTACAGTTCAGATGCCATTTTTCTGACGTTAATATGCACAGACATTGTTTGGCCAATGCACCACCACACATGTCTACAGATGCCAAATTGTTGGTCAGAGAACACACACTTGAGTTCAGGGTTTTGCCTTTCCAGATCTCAGTGTTATCGAACACATCTGAGATACCATGCAATGCTCTGTGAAACACAGAAATCCTACATCTCTGAATACAACAGAATTGTGGACCAGTATGGACCTTTATAGACCTGCAGGAAGTATGAAATTCATTGCCTACACAATATTTCAGCAAACCCATGGACTCCATGCCCCATGGGGGACCTACCAAGTAGTATACTGGTGTACTGCTTTTCTGGCATCTCAGTGTATACAAACAGTATCACATGTGAAAGCTAGATAAGTTTAAGTAACAGAATACCTTTTGACAGTCTATGAATACAAATATGACTGCTAATCAAAAGTAAAAAGAAAATGGAATTTGCATGACAGGCAATTATGACACAGACGGTAATCATAGAAACACATCCTTCCTGACAGGAGCAACTGTGTGGTGAGCATATTTATGGATTTGCCTCACTGAGATGAACACGTATAGCATTACCTTTAAATATGGCCTTGGGAAAGCCATTTTTGGCTTAAGAGTGTGAAATGGCACCTCCTGAATGGAACACAGAGATGACTGTATTTTAAAGTGCTGTGTCCTTTTGGATGTGTAAATTATTTAAGAGCTCAGAAAAGAGCTCAATAAAAGTAAAAATATTACAAGACAAACTTTGAGCCTATTTTTATTGTCATAGTGCAAGTGTAAAAGTATAGCGCTAGGTCGTGTCTTTTACATATGGCAAATAAAGTAGTGACCACTAGTCAAT
>JAOVVF010032494.1:0-10298 GCA_028565595.1 Duopalatinus emarginatus | reverse complement strand
GCACCGTGTTCCAGTCGCTGGAGGATGCGTTTCCGACCGCGGGGCAGGGCAGTTTGCGCGCGCTCGCCGGCTGCTTCGGCTTCTCCGGCGACGACGTCGAGAAGCGCTGCCGGGTGCTCTCAGGCGGCGAGAAGGCGCGGCTCGTGATGGCCAAGATGCTGTTCGACCCGCCGAACTTCCTGGTGCTGGACGAGCCGACCAACCATCTCGACCTCGCCACCAAGGAGATGCTGATCACCGCGCTCTCGGATTTCGAGGGCACAATGCTGTTCGTCTCGCACGACCGGCATTTCCTCAGCGTGCTGTCGAACCGCGTGCTGGAGCTGACGCCGGAGGGCATCCACCAATATGGCGGCGGCTACACGGAATATGTCGCGCGCACCGGGCAGGAGGCGCCGGGATTGCGGAGCTAGGACATGATCCGGAGAAGTGCGCAGCGGTTTTCCTTGAGGATCATGCGCGCAGACACAAACGAACCCCGCCTCCGATGGGCGCTCTTCGTCGAGTCACTGCTTTTCACCACAGCATCTCAAAACGGCGATGCTCGATGGCAAGGGGCTAGATCACGCCAGACAGGTTGCGCTTCGTCTACGCCACCAACCGAGCAGGCCACCGCAGACAAGGACCAGGCCGGGCAGGCCCGCGCCGACGATCGGACCAGGGACCGCTGCGATGCTCAGATCTCCACTCAAATCCAGGGTCAGGAGCGGTGACGGGTCAAAGGGGACCGTGTCAGCGCGTAGCAAGTTAGGTGTGATGTTGATCGTCACCGGCCCGCCTAAGAGGTCACTCGCCTCCAGAACCACCCTCCAGGTCGTGACATCGTACAAGGACCCCGTGGTATCCGGCGCCGCCGGCGTCGCGGTAATGTTTCCGTAGAGGCCGTCGGCCGTAGAAGGCCCTGGGGTTTGCGGAAACGAATTGAGCACCAGGTTGAGCAGATTCGCGTTGCTGGGACTGGAAATCGACATCAGGAAATTGCCGAACACCGGATCGCCTGACTGTCGCAGATCCAGCGTGAAGTCGAGGTTGCCACCAAGCGTACCGTTGATGGTTACCGATGTGGTGGTCGTACCTGAAGTCCAGTCGGTCACATTGATGGTAGCGGCACGGGTTTCACCGCTGAAACAGACGACAAGCAAGAGGCAGACGGAAGCCAAGGCGCGGCCAACGCAAAGCCAGAAACTGGGCATCGAAGTTCTCCTGTTACTCTCTACTACTTTCTCGGCTTCTATCTTCTACTGTCGCTCAAATATTAAACTCGAACGGTTGAAGGTTTAGCAGCTGGCTCTGGCTTACGCCGAGCAGCTGGATATGCTCGTTGACCCCCAACGTGATCACCGTGTTATTCCCGGGGCTGCTGTCAGCAAGGATTTGGTCGACCGTCAAGCCAGCGAAACCCTGGAAGTCCAGCACGTCCTTCGTCGGGTCGAAGTCCGCGATGGTCGTATTGAAGTTGCCTTCTTTGAATACGAAGGTGTCGCTGCCTGCACCGCCCTTAAGACGATTGGTTCCATTGTCACCGCTGATGACGTCATTCCCGCTTCCCCCGGTGATGACGTCATTACCCGCGCCGCCGATGAGGATATTGCCATTGTTGTTGCCGGAGATCGTATCGTTGCCGGATCCGCCGATGACATTGTTGACCACGCCGGCAAGCTTCTGCACGCCGGTCGGCGCACTGAAGGCGATACTGGCACCCGCAGTCCCGCTGAGGCTGATGGTCGTATTCGCCGAACTCGCTTGGAAGTTATAGGCATTGGGCCCGTCGTTGACGGTGAGCGAGACGGTTACGGGAGTGCTGTTCGACGTGCCGTCGGATGCCACATAGGTGAAGCTGTCGTTGCCGGTGAATGTCAGCAGCGGCGTGTAATCGAACGAGCCATCGGCGTGGAGGACGAAGGACGACGCATGCGCCGGGCCCGCCTGCAGGACCGCACTCAATAGCGCGCTGTCGACGTCAGTGTCGTTGGCGAGCACGCCGGGGCCTGCAACATGGAGCGCTTGATGCAGGTTGGTGGCGTAGCTATCGCCGCTGGCGACTGGCGCGACGTTCTCGACCACGACGTCGTCGACCTTGACGTGGTAGTCCTGCATGGCGCTTCCGCCACTGTTGTCTTTCACCTTTACCAGCAGATCATAGACGTTGTCGCCGTTGCCATCCGTCGGATTTTCGTAGTCCGGAGCGTCCTTGAAGGTGATCGCGCCGGTGGAGGCGTTGATGTTGAACTTGCCGGCATCCGCGCCGCCGACGATCTCGTAGGTCAGCGTCTGTCCCGGATCGGGGTCCGATGCCGACACGGTCGTCACCGCCTTCGTGTTCTCCGGCACGTGAATCTGGTCGTTCGGACCGACGATCACGGGCGGGTTGTTCGCCAGCGTCGAGGCCACTGGCGCGACGAAGGTCTTGAACGAGCCCTCCTTGATCAGCATGCCACTGTCGAGGAATGCGTCGCGATCGTCTCGCACCTCGATGGTCAGGGTGTTGACGGTCCCCGGGATCACGAGGCCGCTGATCGTGAGCGTATGCGTGTAGGCATCCGCGCGGATCTGATCGGCTAACGGTCCTGTCGTCGGCAGGTTGTAGACCAGGTCGCCCGACCCAGAATAGACGAGATTCTTAATCGAAAGCGCGGCGCCGTTCGACAGCGAGCCGATATCGACGCCGTTGAGCTTGATCGAGAAGATATCGGTCAGATCGCTGCCGTCGAATTCGGGCAACTCCTCGGAGAACAGCACGGCATCGAACGAGAATGCGGTGTCGCCCGGCTTCGGCGTGAAGGTATAGGTGAGCTTGGCGCTGTCGTCTTCCAAGCCTGCGGTGCCCAGGTCGGTCGACAGGTCGCTGGTCCGCTCGATCGTGTCCGCCGAGGCGGATACGAAGCCGCGCACGGTCTCTTCCGCGCTCACGCCCGCTTCGGAGATATAGAGATAGAGCGGCTGCTTGGTGCTGACTGCCGTCGTCAGATCGAAGCCGATTGCGCCGCCGTCCCCGAGCGTCACGCTGTGCCCGACTTCCGACGCCAGACCGGTGGTGTCAAATATACCGAGGGTCGCGAGACCATCTAGCAGGCCGTTGGTATGACCGTCCAGTTCCGCAGTTTGAAAGCCTCCGTCGCGCATGGTGCCCGACCGCAGCACAGTGCCGTTGTTGCTGTAGTCAAACACGTCCAGCTTCGAGATGCCGTTCATGACGGCGGCGGAGTTCGTACTGCCAATGAACTGACGGCTCAGCACGATCGCGTCGAGATCGAAACCGCTGAACTTGCCTGAAGAGCCGCCCCTGCCTGAACCACTGTCCTCGATCAGCAGCGACTTGATGTCGATTCCCAGCCCTGTCAACTCGGCTCGGTAGATGGTCGCGCCACCGGTGTCGCCCACCCGCGTGAAGGTGAGGGGGATGCTGCCTGCGATCGACGTCGGGCCCGATGTTTCGTTCGGTCCCGCTAGATCCGCCGCACGACCCGTCGAGAGAATTATGCCTGAGCCCAGTCCGAAGGGATCGCCGTTGAACGTTGCGAACGACTCGGCGTTCCCCTCCACCGTCAGTGTGCCGTTCACACCGCTCGCGCCTTCCAGCGCCGCCTCCAGTGCCGTCGCGGTCGGGGCCGCGGTGATCCACGGTGTGGCGAGCGTCGAAAGCGACATGAGCGACATGGCGCCACGGCTGCTGTCGAGCCCGGACAGTGCCGTCAGCCCATCCGACGGCGACGAACTCGGCACCCACGCTTCGTTGTCGCTGACGATGTAATCGGCGTTGAGGTCGAAATCGCCGTTCACATTCCTGACCTTTGCGATCAGGTCGTCATAGCTACCGTATCCGCCATACCCGCCATACCCACCGTATCCGCCATAACCACCGGAGTCCTCGTGATGGACGTAGATATAGGCGTCACTGCCGACGAACTCGACGCGATAATCCTCGCCATCGTGCAGCGAGATGGTATCGCCTTCGCTGGCGTCGAAGTCCTTGATGTCGGCGTAGTCGAGATCGCGGCCGCCGTCATAGGCGGCACCGTTTCCGGTGCCGAGAACGAAGCGATCGGCACCCGTACCGCCCGTGAGGAGGTCGACCTGGGTAAAATCGTTCATCCCGACGCTCGCGCCGCCGTCGAGGTAGTCGCTGCCTTCGCCGCCGTTCAGCTCGTCGTCACCCGCGTGGCCAACCAGTATGTCGTTGCCGCCTTCGCCGAAGAGATGGTCATCGCCGCCGCGATTCTCGCCCAGCCAGCCGATATCGCGGAAGACCGTGTCCGTCCCGTTCAGGACGTCGTCACCCTGCGAGCCCAGAACCGACAGGCCTTCGATGCCCGTGAAGTTGACGGAAGACGTTACCGAATTCGGATTTCCGACGGCGGATGCAGTGTAGCTTCCCTGATTTGTCCAGAGCGTGCTGTAGTAGACCGTTTTGTCGGTTGAAACGAGGAAGGACGAACTGCGCACATTCTGGTCTGATCCGAGACTCGAATAGTCGAGAAACAGGCGGTCGCCAGCAGCTTGAACAAAGGCGAGGCTCGGGGTGCCGTAAGGTCCCGGATCGCCAACCGAGTCTCGACCGCCGTCGACGGTGTCGAAGCCGAGGCCGGAGAGGATGACGTCTTCACCGTCGCCGGTGTCGAAATGGTTGTTATGCACGCCAAGCTGCGCAACGAGATCATTGCCGGCGCCCGTGCGAACGTCGCCTAGATATTCGAAGTGCTCGGCGCCGGCACCATTCGAGATCGAGAAGTTCGCGCCCTGATTTTCGGCCGTTCCTTCCTGGCCGATCAGCCTCAGGTTCTGGCTGGTGAAGGAGAGATCGATCGACAGCGTGTCGAGGCCGCTGCCGCCGTCGAGATGAAAGGCGGCTGGCTGCGATGCGGCGGCGCCGCCAAAGTCGAGCGTTCGATTGACGTTTGTTCCCCAGGCGACCGTATCGTTGCCGCTTCCGGTGTGAACGTCGTCCGCGCCGCGTCCCGCGATGACGATGTCGTCACCACTGTTGGTGTATATGCGGTCGGCCGACTGACCGCCATAGACCGTGTCCGCCTTGGACGTCCCGGTGAGCCAGAGCCGCTCGATGTTCGAGAAGTTGACCTGGTCAAGCTGGCCGTTGTTGGTCGCGTTCTGTCGGGTAAGCTGGCCGCCGGTCGTCGACCCGAGCGCGAAGCCGCCGGTCACACCCTGGCCGACGTCCGCATAGTAGCCGGAGTAGACGACACGCAGGACGTCGCCCGGCAGATCGGCCGGCACGTCGCCGGAGGTACGATTGCCGCGTCCGTCGACGGTCTCAACGACTTCCCGACCGGAGATGTTTGGATCCAGGATGTTGTCGAGGTTATTGCCGCGCAGCGTGTCGCCGTAAGCCGAACCAAGCACGTTTTCGACGGTCTCACCGCCGAGATTGTATATGTCACCTGCGGCCGTCCCGCCGGCCCCGACGCCAAACAGATCGACGGTTACCCCCGCATCGGAGTCGCTGTAGAGCGTCCAGTCTCTGCCTGCGCCACCGACGATGATGTCGGCGCCCCGGCCACCGATCAAGATGTCGTCGCCACCGTCGCCATTGATGAAGTCGGCTCCATCGCCGCCCTCGATGGTATTGTAGCCGAGGTCGCCCGTGAGTGAATCGCTCGCGCCCGTGCCGATGAGGTGGTTGAAGGAGCTGATGCCGCGGCCGCCGGCTGGCGCGGGGATTTCCATCCCGATCCTGTCGCCACCCGCACCCGCGCCGACCCCGAGATCCACGGTGACCGGCCCGGTCAGATGGGCATAGGTGAGTGTGTCGTAGCCGCCCGGACCGCCATCGAGCAGTTCGTCACCGTCACCGCCGCCCCGCACAACGTCGTTGCCGAAGCCGCCGAGCAGAACATCGGATCCACCGCGGCCTTCCAGAACGTCGTCGCCGCTACTGCCGTCCAGGACGTTGCGGAACTGATCGCCTTGCAAGCTGTCGTTGTTGATCGACCCCTGTACGTCCTCGATCGAATAGAATTTGTCGCCCTCGGCGTCGCCGCCAAGCTGGTTGACGCGCGTGAGGTCGATATACACCGCACCCCAGGAGGTGATGTAGGTGGTGCCGTCCTCGCCGCCGTTGCTGCCGGCCGGAACGAATCCACCTGCACCGTTCAGCAGGTCAGCGCCTTCGCCGCCGAGCAGGAGGTCATTCCCGAAGCCGCCGAGCAGGTTATCGTTGCCCTTGCCGCCTTCGAGGAACACATTGTAAGGGGCGTAGTCGGCGCGAATGTAGTCGTCGAAATCGGTGCCGATGGCCCGCTCGATCGACACAAACTGATCGCCCTCCGCATCTCCGCCCGAGCCGTAGTATGCGGAGTCGGACAGGGTGATGTAGATGCCGGTCGGTGTCGGCAGGTCGCGGTTGGCCTTGGAGTAGTCGACCGTATCATTACCTTCGCCGCCATCGAGGAAGTCGGCACCCTTGCCGCCCTCCAGCGTGTCGTCGCCCTTGCCGCCGCGGAGAATGTCGTTGCCGTCTCCGCCGGAGAGCGAGTCCGCGCCTGTCTGGGTGTTGGCGAGGTCATCGCCCCACAGTTCGTCGTGTGCGGCACCACCGATCAGCGTATCGTTGCCGGCTCCGCCAAACATCACGCTGTTGACGTGCACGTCATTCTGGATGACGACGAAGTCGTTTCCGGCGCCGAAGTCAGCCCTGATGGTGGTGGGAATCGCCACGCGCTGGGTGACCCCGAACGCGTTCACATCGAGGAAGCCGGGCTCGATTTCTCTCGGGGAATCATCCTTTGGATCAATGTCCTCGCCGTCCGGATCCGGCTTGCGGGCCAAGGCAATCACATAGCCTTCAATGTCCGGGTTGTTGGGATCGACGAGGTGAACTTCCTTGCCGGTGTTGTCGGCGACGATGCGAAGGTTCGCCCGTGGGCCGACATTGAGCTGGAGATCGATTCCCTCCATCGACGCGAGGCCGGGTGCGGAAGCCGTGGGCACCACGGTTTCCGGCGGGCATTCGAAATCCGAGAAATCAGCGAGCGTGGCGCCGGCGAGAGAGATGTTCTTCTCGACCGAAAATGGCCCGAATCCGACCTGGATGTAGAGATGGACGTCGACATAGGCGCGCCCGTTGATGTCGAACGCGCAGCCCCAGTCGGCACTGGAGGGACGGAACTTCTCGACCGTGAAATAGGCGTCCGTATTGAAACCGAACTCGGCCGCAACGCCGGCCTCGCCGGCCACGAAGTTGATTGCCGCGCCGCCGCTGATGCTGGTGTTGAGCCAGCCGACCGGCTCATAGGCGAATGGCACGCCCGTGGCCTTATTGAGGCGGCTAGGACCGTGCAGATCCGGGTTGTCCGCCTTGGTGGTGAAGTAGAACCCATCGAAGAAGTTCTTCGTTGCCAGGCCTTCCGTGTCGTAGCCGATGTCGATGTCGATGCCTGCTGCGAGCGCGCCCCTCAGCGTGAAGCCGAGCGGACCGAGCACCGGGAAGAAGCCACCCGCTTGCACCTCGAAGCTGAACTCTGGCACGTCGTACTTGATGATGTCGACCGGAACGGTGTTCTGGAAGAAGATGTTGAGAATGGTTTCGGGGTGCTCGAACAGCGAGAACTCGAAGCCGGTCGAAGTTGCTTCGGGCGGCAGGAGATCGTCGACAACCTTGAGGAAGTCCTTGGCGATGTCGGAAAGCCCACTCAGCGCGC
Source organism: Duopalatinus emarginatus (assembly GCA_028565595.1). Classification (NCBI taxonomy): domain Eukaryota; kingdom Metazoa; phylum Chordata; class Actinopteri; order Siluriformes; family Pimelodidae; genus Duopalatinus; species Duopalatinus emarginatus. The sequence continues at coordinate 2,643 of JAOVVF010032494.1, read as the reverse complement.
CGATCTTCGAGGTGAGCTGATCGATCACTGCCTCAGGATCGATGTTCGACGTCGTGGCGCCACCGAACAATGAACCGCCGCCGATGTCGATTTCGCCGGAGCCGTCCGGTGCCGCGAACTTGCGTAGTTCGGCGATAATCTTCACTGCGCGGTAGAAATTGCCGATCGGCTGCTGCAAGGATGGATTCGCATAGGCCGCGAGGTCGCCGATCGTGATGATGCCGTCACCACCGCCGCTGATCGAGCCGACTTTGTCGAACTGATCAAGCAGCGGCGTGAACGCCTGGGCGATCCCGTTCAGCGCCGGCATGGGCTCCATGGCGATATCGACGATGGTGCCGAGCGCACCGTGATTGAAAATGCTGGCGATATCGCCCAGCGTGTCGCCAACGAGACCGAGATACTCCTTCAGATTGATGGTGACGTGCTCCAACCCGAGCGTCGGCGCAGTGAAGGTCTTTCCGTCGGTTCCGAAGCTGAAGGTGAGCTCACCATGAATCTTCGGAAGAACATCGGCGAGGAAGGTCGTCTCGAACTTGAGATCGAGACCGACATCCGCCTCGACCGTCGGGGTCGCGGAGAATGTCGTCCCGTTGTAGTCGACGTCAATTTTGAAAGTGGCCGTAAATTCGTCCTTGGTTGGGTCGGCGTCATCGACCTCGATCTTGGCAAGGCCGAGGTCCGCTTCGGTATCTTGGATCGAAAAGCTCGCCCCGATGCCAACTTCGACCTCCGGCGCGCCATCCACCATCGTGAACGTACCGTTCGAATTGATGGAGATCTGGGCCTGCAGCTTGGCGCTGAAATCGGCGTTACCACTCGCATTTATCTTGAAGATCGGAAGCTCGTCGACGGCGATATTGAAATCTTCCGTCTCGGCCGTCACCGTCGTGTTGAAAGCAAGGCTTATGTCGCCGGCTGCCGAAACCGACGCGGTGACCCCGGGAATCTCATTGAGTTTGGCGACAAGCGCGTCCGCGAGGCTTCCGCCGGCGCTCTGCGCCTGCGTAAGCGCATCGTGTATTTCGACCTTCAGAGCCGCGAATGGATCGAGAGTATCAACCCCGCCGACTTTCTCTGCGACGGTTCCGATCGCTCCGATGAGTGGAAGGTCGCTGTTACTGACCTCGGAAACGATGCTGTTTCTAATCTTGTCGAGAAAAGCGTCGATTTGCGATTCAAATTGAGCGGCGGTGACGGCCATAGACGCACCCCATTTTTTTCAATCAATTTCATTATTAAAGATAGAGAAAACGCTCCTGGCTCCCCGAGTAATTAATGCCGAGCAGCCAGTTCTAAAAATTTAATATACGTTGACTTCGCGCATTAATGCAATCGCAAACAGGGTTCCAAATTCGCTGAGCTTGTGAAATGTCGCGCCGCTCGCACTGCGCAACAACAACATCACGCGTGCACGGGCTATGTACATAAAGACAAAACAGAGTCGGCGATTATCTCGGACGCATCATCCGAAAGGAGCGGGGCAATCGTTCGACCGATCTGCGATGCGCGTCGGCGTATGTTCACATCAGCACACAACGCATCGATATTGGCGACGATGGAGTCCGCCGTAGCATCGCTCCAGGGCAAGAGCCTGCCGACGCCAAGACGCGCCACGGTCTCGCCGATGAGGCGTTTCTCGAGGTCCGGCGCAAGCACAAGCTGCGGCAGGCCAGCCGCAAGCGTCATCGAGACAAGCCCCAGTCCGCCGTGGGAAACAACGATGCGGCTACGCAATGCGATATCTACGATTTTCAGCGGACGCGGTTCGAAGATGACGCCCGCAGCCCGGAGTTTATCCAGGTATGTTCCGGCGAGATTAGGGACGTGTATCCTCACCCTCGACCCGTATCGCGCGAGCGCCTCATAGATGCGCTCGGCCCCGTGAGCAGTCTCCGAAAAGTAGACGAAAATCTCATCGCCCTCCGCGACATGGGAAGGACTCCAGTTCGGGAGGATTGGTGCGAGCATGCGGTCGCGCCGTGCATCGCCATAGGGATCGAAGAGCGCGAGAGAGTGCGGCATGCGCCGCTCTGCGGCCATGATCTCGGGTAATCGCGCCAGCGCAGGCCTGCCGCATCGTTCGAGAGCGACATTAATTGCCTTGAGCAGCTCGCGCTCGGGAAACGTCGGACGCGAGTTCCACAACGGAGGGTAGGCCTCCAGATGGTCCGGCGGAAGCGAGAAGCCATTGCCGGTGGCGACGACCGGGAGACGCTTGCGCGCCGCCAGTTGCAGCATTGGCGCGAAGTCGGCGACGACCGCGTCGGGTCGCGTTGCATTGAGAAGGCCGTCCCATCCGCGCACGAGGAATTCGACAACGCCGGAATCTCGGAGGCCGAGGATTGCAAGAATGTCGCCGAATGTCACAGTCGGTTGCCGCCCGCCGAAGCCCGCATTGACCAGCAGGCCCGGCCAAACCGGTGCCTGCACGAAGACCCATGAGTCCTCGAGGGGACGCAGTGCTCGCATCGCGTCGAGCCGTTGGACCGCAAAAGTGACGCGCGCGCCACGGCGTGACAGTGCGCGTGCAATACCGCCCAGGGCCGTCACGTGTCCCCTGTTGCGCACAGACGTATGCAAGACATGGGCTTTAGCTGTCGCATTACTTGTGTCAAGCCACTCTTGAACAAGAGACAGCGT
>JAOVVF010032493.1:0-10298 GCA_028565595.1 Duopalatinus emarginatus | reverse complement strand
TTAACTCCAACTACATTCTCTAACCTATGAAGGAGAATAGCGTGATCAATGGTGTCAAAAGCTGCACTTAAGTCGAGTAATACCAGCAGGGAGACCCTGATCAGAGGCCAGTAACAGGTCATTCACAACTTTAACCAGCGTCTCTGTGCTATGCTGATCACAGTGGTGATTCCAGCTCGCTGGAGGTGCTCTCAAATACACCATAATCCTCAATCCTCAAATACATAATAATTGCCTGGCACAACTATTCCAGTGCCCACCTAAAAGCTAATTTGCAGCAATTTACTCTGTTTGAAGAGGCTCCTGTAAAAATATCTAAAGGAGAGCTCCAACATCAGCCTGAGATGTTAAAAAGACAGTTATGTCATCAGCGTATGCAGTGAGAACAAAACACTCTTGTGGACCACTTAAAGAAAAGCCCTGCAGCTCTGCCCATATCCTCTGCAGTAGGAGTTCTATGGCCAGCTCCCCTGAGAGTGGGCATCCCTGTCTATACCTTTTTCCTATTTTAAAAGGTATCTCCTTTTAAAACCAACTATCTCACATCTCACATATCTCACTATCTTCATCACGAGACCCAACTTAGTTAATGCCATTGCACTCCTGCCACATATGTTATACAGGATGCAGTTATTTTGGTATCTGTGTGGTTGCAATGCTGTTAGTATTGTTAACCAATTGTGGCAGGGGGTGTGGCCAGTTTTTGAATGGAAAGAGAGATATGGGGGCAGTGGGTGGTAAGGACCCTCACCGGTTATCAATTTCATAATTTCAATTTTCAAATTCTTATGTTGTGTGCTGCAGTGATTGGGAGGAGGATAAAGGTGAACAGACATCAGCCACACAACAAGGAGACATGACCAACACAAATGAGCAGAGTCGCTATATTAAAACAGAACCAGTTCCAGAAAGTTTGCTCTGATCAGGAAAGATGTGCTTGCGTACAGCTTTTTACTGAATGTCCAGTTTCCATGTGGCAACCTTTTTTAAGGTAATGGCTTAATGTTTAAAAAAACTGATACACACACTAACTGGTTACCAATCAGTTTGGACTCCATGCAAACCACATAGCAAGACCATAGCAACCACTTGAAAATAGCTTAGCCTGTGCAAACTCCCTGTATTTTGTAGTAATATTGTGGTTCTTTGGTTTTAAAAGTTTGAGATTAAACATTTTACTCTCAACAGTGTCTAACACCTACAGTTAGTTTTAGATTGTTGTCTGGTCCAAACTTCCTCACTGTCACACTGTACTGTCAGAAAGGAAGACGCTTAAGCATGAAGCATTAATAAACCAAAGCAATTGCTCTTTTATTTGCAAACTCATACTAACATCACAAACACAGGATCAAACAAATTAGCTCTGACTTGATGTATCCTTAACATAATACTGATAACACTGATATTAACTAGAGGTGCAGAGTTTTGCAATGATCAGGCATATTATGAATGTAATTTATCATGCAAATTATTGCAAAATCTAAATAGATTTAGGCTTGAAAGAATAAACAGAAGAAAAAAATTGGATCTGGAACAAAAAAAGTACAGTTCCAGCACCACATGACTAGAGCCCTTATAATGCTAAACTACACAGACGAAGTAATGTGACTGACTGAGACATAGTCAGAAGAGCCATCTTTCTTAATCTGTAGAACACCATCATTAGACCTAGTGACTTTGGGGTAAAAACTGACTGTTGCGTTATTCAGATCTTCAGCAGAAGGTTCAGGATTTGAGGCAGAAAGTTGTCTTGTGCCTTTCATCTCCTCATTTTCACAGACCGCTTGATGAACCTGAGAACAAACAGAATCATAAACTGTTATAAAAAGTTTTAAAAAGTTTCTTTTTCAGAAGGCATCATCATTTGATACTGAACACACAAAGTAATGAAGACAGTTACCTCTTGGTCATTTTCTGAGTTCCGGACAGCATAGTAGCCAATAAAAACTATACCTGCTGGAAAATAAAACAGTTATCCATTCATCTCTCCATCTATCCATTTATCTATTCATTATTCATCTATGCTCATCAAGGTCACGGGACAGCAGCCTAAGCAATGAGGCCAAGACCTCCCTCTTCCTAGCTACCTCTTCAAACTCTTCGGGTAGGAATTCCTAGGCCAACGGTGAAACATAATCTTTACAGCATGCCCTGGCACTTCCTTTGTGTCTCATCGTTACCAGATACCTAAAGCCCCATTTCTTGAGCAATAGTTTTACTCTGAGTCTCTACCAGATTACTGAACTCTTCAGCCTATCCTTAAGGAAGAGACCAGACACCATGTGGAAAAAACTCTTTTGAGTTGCTTGTATCCACAATCTCATTCTTTTTGATCGCAACATACAGTTCATGGCCATAGGCGAGGGTTGGAACATAAATCGAAAAAGTAAATCAAAAGCTTCACCAAGCTTCCAGGTGTAGCTGGCTGGGTTAAAAGTGAGATGGGGACTTTTAATTTGATAGCCGCTCCTGGAGGCAGCAAGGTGCATTAAGGTGTATTTCAGTCTCGCCATACGTAGCTAAAGTATTGTTTGGTCTCAGCCGGTCGTATGTAGCAGTTAGCCCTGTTGTTTTTTTATTTTGGTGAAATGTAATTTTTTGAAGTGTAAACTGTTAATTTAAGGTTGAGGGTTTCTTCTTTGTGGTTGTGCAGTAATATTAAATATTTATTTATTTATTTATTTATGTATTTATTTATTTATTTATTTATTTATTTATTGAGGGTGGTGCTCTTTTCATGAGACACTGAAGTGGATTGTTGGAGCTGCATCCTGTTTATTTGGGAGATGGCTTTTTTGCCTCTTAATGGTAGCATTATATGCTAACTGACCTAGCCAAATTTTTTAAAGAAAAAGCTGTTGTATATTTTATAATTAGTATTCGGAAATTGAAATTAAAACTAATAATTTGTATTTTGTTACACTTGGTTTCGGCGGGCTGGGAGGGGTTAAGGCACAATATCTACGGGTTCAGAGTATCGTTCTAGTCCCAGGGTAGGGTTGGTGGTTAGTATTTCCAAGCCACAAGGAAACTAGTACCCTCTGGTGTAGCGAGCCAAACATCAGGACATGGTAATGGAGGCTCAATAGTAACCTCTAGGTGTTTGTCTAAGCTTATGGGTGAATATCCAGTAGTTGAAGTTGTTATGGGAGGTGTTCCTGTTTCCTGTTTATTGGACACGGCTCTATGGTACCTACTCTTACTGAACATATTTTCTGTGCGCATGTACACTAACTGTCAGATCAGCTTCAAGAGTGCCACTGGCTCCAACTTAGAGTGGCTAATAGGTTAGAAATCCCAAACTTGGGGTATTTAGACTTAGATATGTGTTTATGGGTGTTTATGTAGTTTGGGACTTCAGTGACTCTCATACTAGGACTCAAAAGTCCAAAGTGCCAGGTTTATTAAGCATGAACGTGATTGGTCCATGTTATAGTGAACTATTTCAGCAGTATGGGGCTGCTTGCTGTCAACTGGTTGTCTAGGACAGGTTAAAGTATCCAGGCATATGCCAGTACGTTTTCTGGCGGGTTCAATGAAAACCGGTGGAAAATCTGCATTTTGGGCAATCCCTCGATTCTGTGCTCCATGAACCAGTTAGTGGGAGGTTCCCTCCAGGCATTCTTTTGTCTAGAGCTTTTCTTTCATTTAATTGAGGGCAGGTTTTGTATCAGTTGTAAATGTAGAGACTAGGGATTTATGGATTCCTCCTTCCACTGGTCTGGAGACCAGTTTTGTGTGGAGCAGCAGACAAGTGGTCAGGTGGTAATCTCTGAATGTAGCGCATCAGGTTTTGGATCTTTGTTGTCTTTTGTAGCCCACATTGTTTGCAGAGCAAGAACAGCAGGGAAAGGCTCTTCTTCAGCAATTCAGTAAGTTATTCAGTCAGGGTGAGGGTGATGTGGAGTGTACTAAACTCATATACCATAAAATTCCTGTAGTAGATCCCTGACTGTCAAAGTTACCAACTCCTTCCACCTTTCCAATATGAACAGGTTAAAGCCAATATTCAGAAGTTGGTGGATAGGGAGATGTCCATGTGAGCTGTAGACCCTACTTATCTCCAATTGAGATGCAGAAGAAGGATGGTATTATATGGCTGTATGTAGACTATCGGCAATTAAATCAAAGCCCAGAAAGGATTCTTATCCTTAGCCATGGATAGAGGAATCATTGGATGCTTTGGCGACTGATTACTCTAGATTTAACTACTGAATATAGTCAAGTTCCCATTAGAAGTTCCCATTATTGTAATGCCCCTAGCCCCTTCCAGTGGTTAAAGGAGCACATTTGTGGAGATGAGAGGTTCCACTCTTTGTTATTCTACCTGGATGACTTAGTCATTTTTCCCCCCCTTATTTGATATTCACTTACAGCATCTTGAAATTGTGTTGGGGAGACTGCAGCAGTACAACCTAAAGTTGAAGCTTGAGAAGTGTCACTTCTTCCAATCAGAAATCCACTATCTAGGTCATGTTATATCTCCTTATGAGGTGGCGACGAACCCAGAGAAGATCTGAATGGTCTCAGAGTGGAGATGCCCCATGACAGTAAAAAAGCTTTGATCTTTCCTGGGCTTTGCATCATACTATCACCGGTTTGCTGCATTATACTGTCTTATACGGCTTTGCAGTATACTGTCGCTATTGTTGACCAGTTTGCTAAACAGGCTGATCCACTGCATAAGTTATTAGCAACCCTTCAAGGTGGCAAAAAGGAGCCAGGGGTCAGCTTCTTGGAAGGGAAGTAAGATGATATTTGTGAAAAGGTGTTCTGTACACTAAAAGACAAGTTGGTGACCACACTGGCTGACTTTTCTAAGCCTTTCATTCTAGAAATTAATGCAAGCCACAGTAGACTGGGTGCAGTTTTCTCTCAAGAACATGACAGGAAGAAGAGGCCAGTCACATATGCTAGTAGAGGGCTCCATCAAACTGAAAGGAACATGTCCAACTATAGCTCTATAAAACTATAACTCCTTGGGCAGAAATTGGCAATCACCAAGAAAATTTGGGATTACTTGTTGGGGCCAAGTTCATTGTTCTTATTGATAATAATTCCTTTGAGTTATTTGTGAACTGCAAAATTGGGAGCTGTTGAGCAGCATAGGGCATTGCAATTGGCTATTTTTGATTTTGAAATTAAGTGCTGTCCAGGAGGTATAAATCAAAATGCTGACCTTATCTCGGCAGACAGAGCTCCCACCCTGTCTCAGTCAAAGAAGTAGCCCCAGGGTTCGCTGTCCTTTCTATCAACTGTAGTTGGCCAATTGTGCAGCAGAGTTCTGGCACAATTTCAGCAATCTATGCCCTTATGCTATGCCAAAAACCTGATTTATTGGCTTTACAATCAGATTACCCAGTTATCGGAACATTTCTGCATTTCTTGTGTACTGGAAAAGTGGGCGACCTCCTTTAACAGAGGAGCAAGGAACAGAAGCATGTACAGTTTTTTTGGTCAAGCAGTGGAAGAGAATCAGAGACTGTTGCAGCATGCTGTATCGACGGAGCCACATGCCAGGTGAGAATAAGGAACTGTTGCAGCTGTTGTTGCCAGACGCATTGAAGTTGTAAGTGCAGCCCTCCATAGACACCAAGGGTGTAAATTAACTACTCATTTGCTGCGGCAAAAATGTTATTGGCCCTAGATGACCAGTGTTGCCAGTAGTGTTCCCGTTGTGTGGAGTCAAAAGCAGTTTATCCCAAGGTGAAAACATTCCCAGATAGTGTGTTGGCCTTTAAGCTATTAGAGATTGTGGCTGTAGATTTTACCATACTAGAACCGGCAAGTGATGGCCGGGAGAATAGGCATGTTGTCACAGATGTTTTCTTACAATTTACACAGGCCTACCCTTCCTCAAATCATAGGGCCAGTACAGGGATCTGTACGGGATCCCCCAGCAAATACATTTAGATCAAGACCGAAATTTTGAGGGAGTTTTGATGAAGGCTTTGTGGCTTTGTGTAGAATGTATAGGGTCGAGAAGAACCATACTACTCCATATCACCCAGAGGGAAATGGGCAGTGTGAAAGGTTTAACCATACCATGCATAACTTACTGTGAATACTGCCAGCAGCAAAGAAACGTAATTGGCCCCAGCAACTTCCCCAACTAGTGTTTGCGTATAACACTACAGTACATGAATCGACTAGCCTGACCCCTTATGAGCTTATGTTTGGTCGAAAGCCTCAACTGCCCATTGATTCACTGCTGGGAATGGTGGAGGATGAGTTAGTGGAAGGTTTGGTCAGAGACTGGGTGACAGAACAATAAGAATTTCTCCAGTTTGCCTATGCCAGTGCGGAACACCACTTGAAAACAGCAGCCACACAGCGGGCCCAGTGGCACCCAATAGGCACAGTTTCAATACTTTCAAGTGGGACTATTGTCTACAGGAGAAATTATATGCAAGGTGGTTGAGTATTCACTATCCGCCCAGTAGAAGGCCAAGGTCTGGAAAGAAACATTCATAGGACAGAAATGCATGTTCTACCAACAGAAGAAGTGTCTGATCCCCCAGATGATCAGGGGAGGTCTCTCGAAGGTGAATCATTGGATCTGAGTCAGAGCATAATCGAGGAAGCTAGTCGTTGGCTAATGGAGTGGAATACAGGCCTAGAACCTGTTACAGACCCTCAACCTCAAAAGCCAGACTTCTCGTGTTCACCCCAACTAATAGAGGCAGTGTATAGATGGACAACACAGACCACAGTGGGCAACATTCAAACTCTCATAATCTTCCCCTGTCCAGTAGCCAGCCCAGGTGAGTCAGTGGCAGCTCACCCAGGGCTTAAAACAGTGCAATGTTTTTTTAGACCATGGTAAGAGGTGTTAGCGGGTCACTGGGATGGTGACTTTTTAAAGTGGATATGTAGCCAGCAGGGTTAAGGGTGTTCTGGGGACCTGCTTAGTCCCTGCTAAAAGGCACTAATATTTGAGATTTTATTAATTCCCTGAGTGGACTGAATGGCATCTGCGGTTGGTTTGGTCAGTGTGGGAGCACTTGAATGGACCAGTTGCCTGAGCAGTGTGGATGGGAGGTTCAATATTAAAGCTTAGAAGAGGTAGCTGCTAATAAGCAGGTATGAGCTCGCTAACTTGTGTATTTGTCAAAACTAGTTTTTGAAGGACTGGCTACGTATATTATAGCCTGAGCTGGATACGGGTGGCGAGCAGGAGCTGTTTTGAGTGGGCTAACACTGCTGTTAGACAGGTATAAGCTGGCTTATCTTAGGTGGATGTTGGCTGTAAAATCCAGAATCCTTTGAATAACGATTACTTTTTTTGTCGTTGTGCAGTTTAAATATTTATTTATTTATTGATCTTTATTTTGGAATTTGTTTTGTATATTAGGTTCAGTGTGTGGTGGTAGTATGTCAGTAAACTGAGGTTGGTGCTCTTTTTATGAAGAGTGAATTGTTGGGGCTGCATCCTGTTTATTTGGGGGACGGCTTTTTGCCTCTTAGTAGTAGCATTGTATGCTAACTTACCTAGCCAATTTTTTAAAAGAAAAAGCTGTTGTATATTTTTTTTTTATTGAATTTGGAAACGGAAATTAGAACTAATAAACTGAATTTTGGTACACTTGCTATATCAAGCCATTGAGTAAATAAAAGCTCTTCTACTGCATCAGTCTCATTTGCATTATAATTAAGTATAATTGGTGTTACAGTGAAGCACTGGAAATTGAGATAGTGGATTTCACATTTACTTGGTGAGGGACAGACAGGGGTACTGTTCTTGTGAATCGTAGAGTGCAATAATAACCCAAGCACAAATTCAAGTCAACAAAGTAATAGTTTCAATAAAAGATTAATTAATGTTTTGGAATGTTCCAGTTAGAGTCATATAGACTAAAGGCAGAGATGTAAATCTTATCTGAAACCTGTAGAATGATTAGAAGAGGGCTGTGCACATGAAAGTCTTACTACCTCACAGACCTGGAGTATTTTAACTTGGGTGACAAGTAAAAGGTGTTTTAATAAAGTATGAGTCTCAGATGGCTAGAGCAGTGGGCAGTACTGTTACCTCACAGCAAGAATGGTGGCCAGGACCTTTTCTGTTTGCATCTTATCCCCGTGTTTGTGTCCAAAGTCCAAAGACACGTGGTCAGGGAGAATTAGAGATACTGAATTGCCCCTAGGTGTGAGAAGGTGTGTGAATGTACCCTGCCCAGTGTGTATGTGTGTGTGTGTTTGTGTGTGTGTGTACGTGTACCTTGCATCTTGCGTCGTTTTTGTAGAATCACAATCAGGAATGAGATTCCAATCAGGAGCAGCAGCAGAATTAAAGACACAGTGATCACAGTGAAAACTGGAAATCCTGGAAGAGAAACAGACGGTCACTTTAACCTGTACATGCTGATCATTCATAAGGAATCAGATTGATCATAGTCATCGAGTTAGAATATGGGTGTGATGTGCATCTAACCAGAATCATCTGCTGGAGGAGAAGCTGGAGTAGGCTGAAATAATGATGATGATGATGATGATGATGGTCGTGGTGGTGTAAATCCTGGATGAGAAACAAACAGTCACTTTAACCTGTACATGCTGATCATTCTTAAGGGATCAGATTTATCACAGTCATGGAGTTGGACTTTGGCTGTGATGTGCATCTGAGGAGAATCACCTGCTGAAGGAGAAGCTGGAGTAGGCTGAGATGGTGAGGAGGAGGAGGATGAGGATAGTGATGTGGGTGGAAATCCTGGATGAGAAATAGAGAGTCACTTTAACCTACATGCTCCTCATTAATAGGGGATTAGATTCATCACAGTCATGGAGTTAGCCTATTGGTGTGTGTGCATGTGATCAGTATCACCTGCTTTAGAAGAGGTTAGTGTGAGTTGAGATGATGATGATGATGATGATGATGATGATGTGGGTAAGAACGATGATGAGGGTGATGCTGGTCCTGCTGCTGATGATGATATTGATAGAAATTCTGGAGGAAAAACAAACAGACTTAGACAAGCAGTTAGACTATGGTTGTGATGTGCATCTGACCAGAATCACCTGCTGGAGTAGAAGCTGGAGCAGGCTGAGATGATGATGATGATGATCGTGGTGGTGGTGGTGATGGAAATCCTGGAAGAGAAACAGACAGACAGTCACTTTAACCTACATTCTGATCATTTATATGAGATCAAATTCATCACAGTCATGGAGTTAGACTATGGCTGTGATGTGCATCTGAGCAGAATCACCTGCTGGAGAAGAAGCTGGAGTAGGCTGGGATAATGATAATGATGATGATAATAAGGAGGAGGAGGAGGAGGACTGTGATGAGGGTGAAAATCCTGGATGAGAAACAGAAACAATTGAGAAACAGTCAATTTAACCTACATGCTGATCATTAATAAGGGATCAGATTCATCACAGTCATGGAGTTAGTCTATGTATGTGTGTGCATGTGAGCAGAATCACCTGCTGTAGAAGGGGTTAGTGTGAGTTGAGATGATAATGATAATGTTGATGTGGGTAAGAACGATGATGAAGGTGATGCTGGTGCTGCTGATGATATTGATTGAAATCCTGACAGAGAAACAAACAGATTTAGACAAGCAGTTAGACTATGGTTGTGATGTGCACCTGACCAGAATCACCTGCTGGAGTAGAAGCTGGAGCACTCTGAGGTGATGATGATGGTAATGCTGGTGATGGTGATGGTGATGAGGGTAATGCTGCTGCTGATGATTGTGGTTTAAATCCTGTAAGAGAAACAAACAGACTTAGACAAACAGTTAGACTATGGGTGTGATGTGCATCTGAGAAGAATCACCTGCTGGAGGAGAAGCTGAAGTAGGCTGAGATTTCTGTTCATTTGTATGAAGTATGGGTGGTGATGATAATGATGATGATAATGGTGGTGATGATGGTGATGATGATGAAGGTTGGTTTGGTATCAAGGTTGAAACTGAAACAGGTGCATCTAAAGGAGTGAAAGGTTTAGTTAGATAATAAATGGCATTAAATGTGTGAATCTAGTTTATGACTGATAGTACAGATTAAATGTGTGTCCAATCTGCTCATCACATCATTATCCGAGGTCATTTAAAGACAGAAGATAATATAATATCAGATAGATCACTTCAGTTCCATGTGGTAACAAACTCCTATCCACAAATACCTACTTTATTTGAACTGACATTATTATATTAAACAAACAAACAAATAAATAATATCACAGTCTAGTCTTGGTAAGGATGTGAACTGACTCTATGTCATGTTAAAATAGTTAATACAGTGTGTCTCCATGTCTCTACAAACTCACCAGTAACTGTCAGGATGATCTGTGT
>JAOVVF010032492.1:0-10300 GCA_028565595.1 Duopalatinus emarginatus | reverse complement strand
CCACATCATTGCATTCAGTTTTTATTCACAATTTGTTTAGTGTCCCAACTTTTTTGGAATCCGGTTTGTATTTAAAATCCTCGGAAGCTGTAGGAACTGGGTGGGATGTTGGTTCCACTGCAAGGACAGAACTGTAAAAAAGAGCGGCACTGAAGGTAAATTTCAGCCTTTTTCTTGATATTTGATTCTTGCTCACGTTTTTTGAATTTGTCTATGCCTTGTATTGTCCCTTTGTTCATCACCTGACCCTCTGCCTGTTTTTTTGACAACGATTTCAGATTGTGTTTCGGACTTGTGCCATTACCACAGTCTGTGCACTCCATCCCTTACAGCTGTGTTGTAGCATTTACAGTGAATTTAGAAAAAGCTTTGAAATATACTAGAAATATACTACTTTTGGCAGAAAATCGGACATGTTGTGTGGCCTTGCTAGACTTAACCTGTATGGCGTCAAAATAGGATCAAAAGTTTTGCGCACCAAAAAACAAAATCCGCGCATTCTCAATTACAAAATCTCGTTTATGGGTTACAGATTTTATTTTTTGGTGCGCAAAACTTTAGATCTGGTTATGGATTTTGCTTTTTGGTGTGCGGATTTCCTTTTCTGCTGCACGGATTTCCTAAGTTTGCATTACTAAAAGACATAACCAACACACGGCTCGTCTGTGTTTGATGGTATTGTGCCGAATTTGGCACTCCTGCCCTGAGATGTATCCCCTGTTCTTCTAAACTGCAGTCACTCGTAAATAATAATAAAAAGGAGAATGCAGTGTACATACACCGCTGCTCTACTACAATGTAGTCTGCAGTGACCTTGTATACAGCACGCTGCTATTTCTGAACAACAAACGAACATATTTGTGTAAACAGAAAGTTATGGTTAATGCCTTTTTACCCCTCTTAAATCTACCTGCATTAGTATTACATCCATGAGACCTGTACAGTTAATATATATTGTGATTAAAAACATAATTGTGTAAACAGAAAAAATGACGAAAGGGGATGCATCTCGCGGCAGTCATGTTGATTGGGGGCATGTAGAATGGGCTGGCTGGGCGGGGCTTAAAATAGGATCAAAAGTTTTGCGCAGCAAAAAAGGAAATCCGCGCAGCAAAAAAGGAAACCTGTGCAGCAAATAGGGAAATTTGCGCAGCAAAAAATAAAACTCGCGCAGCAAAAGAAAATCTGTGCATGAGATTTTGTAATTAAGAATGCGCAGATTTTGTTTTTTTGGTGCGCAAAACTTTTGATCCTATTTTGACGCCATAAACCCGGTGCTGTGCAGACTGACTGTGCAGACTTGCTACTGCCTTAGCTACAAGCAAATCAGCTTATAGCAAGCTAAAATTTTAGAGGATGAAGTGGACTTTGATTTATTGTAGCCAATGTTTTCTCCTCAATGTCAAACCCACTCCTACATCCTTGTTTTGAAGCCTAAGATCAAAGTTACATTTAAAAATTACTGTGTCGATTATGCCTTAATAAGACTCTTTAGCAACACCTGCAAGCTGACAGTAATAATGCTTTGTTATGAACTCCAGTGGTTTATAGTCATAATGGACTTTAATTCAATATGCTCCAGTTATAGAAAATCCTTCATAGACTCAAAGGCAGTCAATGAGGTATCTGTTTTATTTTTATATGCCATGCATGATATTGTTTAAGTTGATGTTTTTTTCATCAATACTGATGCCATTACCTCAGCCCTACCATATCCCAGCGAAGAGCTTTCAAACATGGTCATGCCCATGCCCTGTACTTTGCTTCCCACCCATTTTCAGTCCCCAAAGTTTTAGTTATTTTTCTTTTCCTACCTGTTTTGCGTTGTTGATGTTCATTGTTATTAAAGACAAGCTTTCAAATATACCAGTAGTGAGAAAACCTGTGAAGACCTGCCTGCCTGTCGTCATTTCATTCCTTATCTGCTTGCCTGCCTCGTGAAGTTCTAAAAGACACTTGCAGAAATATTGCCAAAATATTCTGTACACAACAAACACCACACTTCCTGCAAAAGAGCTCACAACTCTGTTGTATTCTGACGTGTGTGATTTCTTTGTTCCACAGCCCATTGTATAGCATTCCAGGTGTGTTCGGCAATGTTGAGATCTGGTGACTTAGGTGTGAATGGCAAAACCCCAAACTCAGTTGACTGTTCCTCTAACCATAATTTGGCATCTCTAGACACGTGTGGCAGTTCATTGTCCTGTTAGAAGAAACCAAACCCATCACAATGAACGCAGGGCAGGAATGTGTGCAACTCAGGCACACATACTGGTCACCTGTCAGAGACCTTTGTAGACGTACCTCTCAGACGTCTTAGGAAAAGCTAGCTAAACAACCCCATACCATTATGGAGCCATCACCAATCTGTACCAGTTCTTTTGGCACTTCAGTGTATCAGATTATTTAAAGCCTCCACTGCCATATTTACATATGTCATCCAGCATCATTTTTGGCTTTGGCGGTGCAAGTAACTAACTGAAAGTCAGACATTTACCCAGTGAAGCAGAGTTGGACAAGGACAGTGAAGAGGCCTGTCCCAACAATACAATCAGTTAGTGTTTATATTTGAGCAATGGCATACGAAGGACTTGTGTAATACAAAGCCCTGCTCTATATCTATATTCGCTTTTTAGATTTAATCCTGTTAAAGTGTTTTTTTTTTAAATACAGACTACACCACTCTGCCTTCCTAATCTAAAAAACACTGGTTTAATAGAAATAGCAGCACTGTGCATGATTTTTTGCTGACGGTTCATCAACCACCTTGTGGGACTGTTTTCTTAAATCCCACTTACGTTAAGGAATGTTGCCGTTTGTTGTTTGTTAGGCTTCATGTCTGATTTTGCGCAAATGGAAAGACTTTTTTTTTTCTGCCCTACATCATCATCCTGATGCACAACAACTTCGTGCCCGTTGAACATTTTCTGGCAATCATTCAAAAAAGACAAAGGTTGAATCTTTGTATTTGAATCTTAATTGCTGGTTCCAAATAATGTTTTTACCTGCTACAAAATAATCTAACATTGCTGTCAGTCTTTAGCTAGAAATAAAAAAACTCATTCATTCATTTGTTTTTGGTAAATAACGTGCTTGTCTGTATAAGATGTTCAGAAGCAGATAATACTGATAATACTGGCAGCACAGGAAAAGATAAGTTAACTGATCACTTACTCATGTAAATGAATTTGACAACAGGATGTTTGCTCTGTTTATTTTTGCACGTGTTACTAATATTTCCTTTCTACAAAGCAGTAAGCGGAAATTACCACTTTCCCCAATTTTATCTGATACCGAAATACTCCTTTCAGATAGCATTGTTTTATATGCTAGCGTGCTTGCTTGGGCATTTTATCATGTGAAGCAACCGGTCAGAACCGCTCTTCTGTTGCTGTCCTGGGGTCACTTCCAACTTTCCAAGATTTCCAGAAATCTGTACATGCTTCATAAATCATCTGCATTCAATCTCACCACTGTGAAGACACTCAGAAATTCAAATCTTTGTCCTGATTCTCACTATTGAGGAGAAGACATAGGGTCTGTCTCAATACCTAGTGACCTCTTTACATAGACTCTGTGCACCGCCTCAGTCTTGAAGGCAATCCTTGCAACTTTGAGTTTGTCAGTAGCAATTTAACTTTACAGTTTAGTAGCAATGCTAGCCGGTTTTATTGCCTCATGCCTGAAGCTAAATCTGTTAGCTTAGTAAGCGAGTTGCTGGCTAACCAATGCATCTCAATAACTTAATGTCAGTTGTACTTAAATGTCAATCCCTACTACTTAGCTTACTACGTAGCTCAATACCTAAAAAGTGCGTTATTCTGTCAAATGGTTAATAATATCTTTATATGGCAAACTTTTTTACAGTGGAGTTACCACTAAAGGTTCAGCCGTGGCCTTGTGGTTAGGGAACTAGTCTTATGACCAGAAGGTCCTGGGTTTAATGTCTGCAACAGACAAGACACGACTGAAGTGCCCTTGAGACACATGCTCTGGGCAAGTGTGTTTCACTGCCCCCTAGTGTTCACTGGTGTGTGCGTTTCACTGCATGGATGGGTTAAATGTGTGCAAGCAAAGTAGGCAAACAGTTCACATTCACTTTTACTTCACTTTGAGCCATTCAAGGGTCAAATCAGGCCGTACTTGAAGCATGAAGGGCTCTAGGTGCGCACCTGGCCTTAACCATTGCCATCAGGTAGGAAGGAGCTGGACTGTTCTTGGCTTTGGACAACTGCAAGACTACGTACCTCTGTAGCTAAAGTGATCAGAGTGCCCTCGAAGGAAATCGAAAGATCACGATGACAACCAATTATCCCTGGGATGTGGAGTAGCTCTGTCTTGTCCTCTCTGTCTTGGTACATATGGACCTGGACTCTTACATTATAACCAATTACAATGAAAACATATGCATATTTAGCACATTTAGCTTTGCAGACCAACTCCCAATTCTCAAAACACTTCAGGTGCTGGGAGAATCAGACTCATTTCAGGATAGCTGTATGTATTAGTCTTTCTATAAAAGTAAAGAATCTATCAAGTACATTTAGTTAACAAAGATTATGTAAATTAAATCATTTGTCTCACTTTAGATCCCAAACAACCTTAAAATATTACATTTTACACTGAGGAGAAATATGAACATCAATCATGCTTTCATATGATTTGAATAGTGATGTAAAAAGAATAGGCCAAACTTTAGAGGCGCTATCATGTAACTAATATGTAGCCATTACATGTTTTGAAGTGAGACTGGGTTGTCCAGAATGATGGTGCAACACACACTGAAATGCCAGAAAAACTTGAAAACCAGTCTAATACATGGTAATTTCCTCACTGGAGCATAGGACTGCAGAAACAAGGCAATCTTCTATGGGTAATGAACACCAAATTCTTGCCAAACGTTTCACAACTCTGTTGTATTCCGAGGTTTCACATGTGTGATGGAAGTTTAGGTTTTTACACAGGGATATTAAGAGATAAATTAATTGTCTAATTGAATAATTAAGGGAGTACACAAATCTCATTATAACTTCGTTGTGGTATATGAATTTAATTATAAGAACATGTGGTGATAGCTAACAGGGTGAAGCTTGGGTTATGACCGAGACATGAACTGTTTATGTAACATGATGTATTGTACATGGAAAAGCAGTGTACAGCTTGGTACAACATGGTATGAGGATATTTTTGATTTGGATGACAAGGAGTCATTTGATTTGGAGATAATGGTAGCAATTTGTTTGGGAAAATAGCCCTCAGTAGGAGATAATGGTGACAAACTGTAATTAATGTATTCAAAAAAATAGGCGGGGTGAGTTGGCTATATAAACCTGTGAATCTCTGTATCCAGCGTGAGTGCTTTAAAAACTCTTCTGAGATGCTCACCATTGCATTGGGACAATAAAGAAGCCTGCTGAAGCCTGCTGAATTTTTTATTTACAGTTTATAGAACAAGTGGAATTTATTTTTTTGAAAATTGTAATTAGGCCTGTACCGGGGTCAACAAGTCAGAGTACCGACACGTGGCATCCCAGATATGTTTGATGACATTGAAATCTGGTGACTGGTGTAAATAGCGAAACCCCCAAACCCAAATAAGTCTTCCTCTTATCATAATTTGGCATCTCTAGTTGTGTATGGTGGTGCATAGTCCTGTTTGAAGAGGCCAAACCCATTGGAACGTATGCAGGACATGAACGTGAGAAAAGAGGCACACATGTTCATGCCAATGTAGAAGGGGTCCCAGATAAACAAATCCAATACCATTATAGAACCACCACCAGATCATACCAGTCTATTTTTACAGTCTGTACCAGTCTTTTTGGTATACAGTACACAGGATTACAATAACTGCAAATACAGTGCCGTGTTTATCTGCTTTCTTCTAATAACTTTATGCTGTTGTCTACTTGATCTCATTTCATGCTCCAGCTGTGCTCTGCTTTTGTTCCTGTGAATTTGCTGTTCTGTAGAATTGTTCTTTTTCTAGTGAATTTCCATGATGCTCGAATTTCTTTCCTTTTGGGATGCATCTAAGCCAAATCCTTTTGACTGTGTCAAAGATGGTGTTTGCACGTCAAAGCGAATTCTACTGTGAATAACATCTGGGATAGTTGGATCTGACTTGTTATATAAGACACTGGCAGCAGTACAGTTACTTATCTGATCCAAATTCACAGGAAGAGCTTTCCATTTCCTGTCTCTAAGAGCATTTTGTGTGTATTTCAGTTCTGTGGGCTTAACACACTGGTATATTAAAGCTGTTTTTTTTTTACCTTCAGGGATTTGCAGCAAAATCAATTCCATTACGAATTGATCTGGCCTGAGTACAAAGTGCACTAAACATAGAAAACTTTAACATAGTATATGAAATTATGGACGTTTAACAATATGACAATGAATATGTTTTGACTACATACAGTATAACATACATAATGTCTTCATAAAGCGCTTTTTATTTTCAGTCAGTCAGATTGCTATATCTTTACTCACTCGTTTATTCATGCTACAGTTTGTTGACAGCTGACCTCTACACCCATATGTGGTTCTTCCTCTTTGGCAGAAAACACACAGTTGAACAGGATGTCATAAAAATTTACATAAACTGAAACTAAACGTATCCCATCACTAAAAAATGCCTCTGTAAACAAACTGAGGTTCATCAAGATGTGGTTTTCTAGAGTTGGTTTCTCAAACACACCAAACACAGATTGAATGCTTCAACTTCACATGTCTGCCAGATTTGGTGCGTCCAGGTAAAACTTTATGCAAATGCGTTATATGAGTTCATAAAGCAAAGCCTGAGTATCTTTTACAAGAACTGAGGCTTGTACCAGAACTTTAGCCCAAAAGTGACAGATTGTTCTAGACAAAGCTTATTAATAAAACCTAAAGGAAACAAAAGGGCTGTGCCGGTATTCAAACTCTAACAATAGACTGATTTCTGTTCCAAGTTTTTATTCAGCAAACGTTTCAGCAGGCGAAGCTACTTTGTTTTCATGTTTCGGAGTGTGAGTCGACCTCTTTCAGGTAGGGTGTTTTGGGAGTGTATTTGAGCGTTATTAGATTCCCCACCGTGACGTTGTGGTTGTGAGACTGTGTAGGTGGGTCGCAGATTTCTTGGCAATCCTCACCCCAAATATATACACTTATTCATGTTGCATTTGTTTTTTGTTGTTGTAGTTGGTATTTTTTTTTTGACTCCATCATCGCCATGTGTGTGTTTTTGCATAAAAGCCTCAATTGATGTTTGTGTGTTTTTTGGTTTGTGATGTTATTTAAAGCCTATTTGCCATTGTATCCTCTATTATAACCTTTATACTCCATAACATAATGTAACCAGACTTACCGGTTTTTACATGAATCACAATCAGAATGTTGTTATGGGAAAATGGCAGGGAAACAACACATACGTGTAAACACATGAAGAAAGACAACAAAGGAGATAATACACACACACAGAGTGAGAGAGAGAGAGAGAGAGAGAGAGAGAGAGAGAGAGAGAGTGAGAGACCTGTACTCATGTTCAGTCCACTTTGCAAAAATATTTGCACCTTATAATATTCAGATGATCTATTTTTATTCATGCATTTATGTCTCCAGTATGATGTATAGTATAAATAATATTCTGTTGTAATACTCGTTAGAATGAAGCAATTTAAATGAAACAGTGTGCAATGTCCTCAGCTTTAACCAAGCCACGATCTGCTCTAAGTCAGTGTGATGTCTTAGTTGTGAATCATAGGCCCTATATTCTTTGACACCACCATGAACACAGACCATATTTTTTGCCATTTTGGTTTGGGAACTGGTTCGATTCCTGCAACAGTCAAGACATGATTTAACCCCCCAACTGCTCCCTGGGTGACATGGTTTGGGCTGACCCCCCCCCCCTCCCCCCCCGCTTCGGGTAACTGTTTTCACTGCCCCGTTGTGTTCAGGAAGTATGGCAGAAATCGAGACCTTCTTCTACAACAGGGTTACAGGATCTGACACCAGCAGACCTCCTTTGGAATATGCTCCATTCGAAAAAGTCTATCGCAATAGGCCTAGAGCTGTGGATTTGTGGATTTGAAGGAAATCATCCAGCATGAAATTGCTTCTATTTCACTTTCAGGAAATCATTTGCAGCATGACTTGTGATGTAATTAATAAGTCAAGGTATGTAAAATATTTTTTTGCGCTTCAGATTAAATCATCCTAATGGGAGTTACAACAGAATATTCGGGGCCTCTTTTGAGTGAATCTCCCTGTATATCTAGTATTATTCACACATTTTAGTTGTATGTAGGATATTTGTCGCAATTTGTTCAAGTCTTAGCTTCTCAAAGCTGCACCAAAATCCCTAAAGGAATCATTTATATTTTTTTTTTGTTCTGGCCAATCATGTCACGGTGCATCGCATTCTGGGTAGTAGTGACTATATTTTAGGATACGCCTCATAAAATACATGAAGCAATATTGTGAGTTCAAATCAAGCACAATAAACTTCACAGTAAAACTAAAGATATAAACTGATCAACTTTTTTTTACCATTAAAAAAAAAAAACCCCGCATGACATGTAGTCATTAGTTTACTTTCACTAAGTTTAAGTGTGCTTTCCTGTCAACACGGATTTGTTATCATAGCTGTTTGATTTGGTTCGGTATTGCTGAATAGTGTAAACGGAAATGCTAGTTTGATTGCATTATTATCGTTATTATTATTATAATTATTAGCAATAATTATGTTATACCCTTTTAATTTTTTTACCCTGAATTATATACGCTAAATTAAATAATATACGCTGGATAAAGATAGAAGTCCCACAACGCCTTGCGTATCTCAGTTTGGCTGAGCTCCGAATCCCATTACCTATAGAACTGTTTCAGAACTAGTCATAGACCTTAACGCTAGTCTGTTTAGGATTTCTCGAAGTTGAGTTTGAAGGACCGGTTGAAGACCGGACGCAAGTGCAAGGTATTATATTTAAAGCGACTAAATTTGAAATATGTCCGTTGTGCAATTACAGGTTTGTTGCAACGTGCAATTAGATGCACATATTCTCGGTGTCTTATCTTTATTTTTCTTTACAGTTGTTCATGTTCTTAATAATTATTTTGCTACCTTTCTCTTCACTTAGCACTACTGAGTAGCTATTACTAATAAAGTATTATCTCTTATCCTAAAGGCTAAACAAGCTAGCACAGAATATACATGAACATGGTGCTGTTTGTGGTAAGAAGTAATAAATGCAGGGAAAGTGACTGGGTTACTTAGTGACTAAGGCTTATTTGATACCTTACTTTCTGTTTTGCAGACAATGGTTGTAACTGCACTCAGGCTGTACGTGGAATGTTGTTTGGCTTAGGGGGAGTTTTTGGTTTGTTGCCAGTTTTTTTTGCAAAAAAAGGGGAGTGGAGGTGTATTTTCACAACTCTTCCTGTAAACTGTGCAGCAGTTTCAGTTCTACTGCCTCAGATCACTGAGCCTCCGGTACTCCTGGCTGGCTTTTATTTCTCTGAGGTAAGAACTTTGCATTTACATTCATAGTAAAAGTGTGCATGTATATGTACCACATGATGAGTATGGGGGTCATGCACAGATACAGTTTTAAAAACATTTAAGGTGATTTGGCTGTAAATCTTTCTTCTTAAATAACACTTGATATTGCATATAAACTGGTATGACTAGAAATAAATTCATTTCACTTTCCTTTAATAGATCTGCCAAGATGACTGCCAACACAACAGACGACTATGAATATGACTACTCACTAATAAACATGACAGCCTATGATATGCAGCCTGACAATGAAAAACAAAAGTACCTACATACAATCAGACTGTTATACCTATGTGGATATTGCATCATTTGCACGCTTGGCATGGTTCTCAACCTCTTGGTCATTATTGCAAGCTGTTACCACCAACGCAAGTCTGACACTGCTAAGTGGGTCCTGGCATTAGCCATAACCCACTTTATCTTCTCAGCGTTCCTGCCTTTACAGTTCCTCTATGGCTGGTACCACTTCAACTGGCATTATGGAACATCTTTGTGCAAACTCTCATCCTATGTATTTTATGCCAGCTTGTTCTCCACAGCAAGTATAATGACTCTGTGGGGTGTCACTGACAGGATTGACAGAAACAAATGCAAAGGAAAGTGTTGCGAAATGTTCTGTCGTTCATCAACGTTGATCATGATTCTGTGCTCCTGGACATACGCGGTGATCTTAAGCATTCCGTCTTTGTACTCCCGTGAGCTTCGAAATACAAATCTGGGGGTTCAGTGCATCGATGACTATGATACTAATGATGA
>JAOVVF010032491.1:0-10301 GCA_028565595.1 Duopalatinus emarginatus | reverse complement strand
CAGTACAGACACTCAGTAGGGGGCAGTACAGACACTCAGTAGGGGGCAGTACAGACACTCAGTAGGGGGCAGTACAGACACTCAGCTAGGGGCAGTACAGGCACTCAGCAGGGGACAGTACAGACACTCAGCAGGGGACAGTACAGACACTCAGCAGGGGACAGTACAGACACTCAGCAGGGAGCAGTACAGACACTCAGTAGGGAGCAGTACAGACACTCAGTAGGGGGCAGTACAGACACTCAGTAGGGGGCAGTACAGACACTCAGTAGGGGGCAGTACAGGCACTCAGTAGGGAGCAGTACAGACACTCAGTAGGGAGCAGTACAGACACTCAGTAGGGAGCAGTACAGACACTCAGTAGGGAGCAGTACAGGCACTCAGCAGGGGGCAGTACAGGCACTCAGCAAGGGTCAGTACAGGCACTCAGCAAGGGGCAGTACAGACACTCAGTAGGGGGCAGTACAGACACTCAGTAGGGGACAGTACAGACACTCAACAGCATCAAAGTGAAGGATCAAGAATAAAGGATGTGAGACTGAGTCAGCAGTTATGTTTAGTGCTGTGACCTCTAGAGGTTACACACATGACACATGGGAGCAGTTATGTTCATGATGCAGCCTGTTGTCTACACCAATGCATGACCAAACAGCAAGCGTATTTTTAGCCTTAACCTCTAACCCCTAACCCCTAACCCCTCACTCCTCACTTAAACCCGTTGACATTTATCTGTGTGTAGATGAGACCGTGACGTTGTCGGCCGTGTTGGAGCGCCTCAGCCCTCACCTGGCACAGATCACCGTGCTACACAGGGTTTTCTGCACGGGCGTGGCCGAGGTCCCTTCCGGCACACCCAACGTTGTACGGGCCTCACACCTCCTCAACACCCTGTACAAAGCCATCATCGAGTACGACAGTGTCGGGGAAGCTTCAGTACAGGCAGTGAGTCTGCTCCTTAACGTACTTTAACAAACGAATGAAACATACCTGATGTAACGGCTGGTGTGTTTCTGTGCCACCAGGTGGCGCTGCTCTTCTCCCTGTGGGTAGAAACGGTCAGGCCATACCTGGAGATAGTGGACGAGTGGATCGTTCATGGTCACTTGTTTGACCCGGCGAAAGAGTTTATAATCCAGAGGTAACGATCACAGATTTACCTCTGATATAAAGCACTGAAACTGGAGACTCCTTCCTTAAACAAAAATTCCATAATATCGCTGTTTCTCTGAAGTCGTATAACAACATGTGTGTTGTATCTTTTCCTGTCGAATGTCCTCGACATGTCCCTGAAATGTCCTCATGTAATCTCGCTTTGGCCTTGTCCACATCAGGAACAAGGACGTCCCGGTGAACCACAGGGACTTCTGGTACGCCACCTACACCCTGTACAGCGTGTCCGAGGCGGTGGACAGTGAGGACAGGCTGAGCGACACGGCCAGCGGCAGCTCGGGTGGAGATCAGAGCTCCAGCAGCAGGCAGCACACCATGGTGTCCTTCCTCAAACCCGTCCTCAAGCAGATTATCATGGCGGGGAAATCCATGCAGCTGCTCAAGAACCTGGACTGTAAAGAAGCAGAGCAGGCTGACGGGTCCTCCAGAGGTGACCATCAGTTACAACACACATACAACACACACATTCATCCTAAACGGTCAATATGTCATCATGTTTTTTCTCCTTTTATTGTACTCTCACTCTTTCTCTCTGTCTCTCTTTCTCTGCTTTCTCTCTCTCTCTCTCTCTCTCTGCCTCTCTCTCTTCTCTCTCTCTTCTCTCTCTCTCTGTCTCCTTCTTTCTCTGCCTTTCTCTCTCTCTCCCTTTCTGTCTCTCTCTTTCTCTGCTTGCTCTCTCTCGCTCTCTCTCACTCCTTGTCACTCTCTCTCTCTTTCTCTCTCTCTCTCTGCCTCTCTCTCTCTGCCTCTCTTTTTTTCTCTCTCTCTCTCTGTCTCCCTCTTTCTCTGCCTCTCTCTCTTTCCCTTTCTGTCTCTCTCTTTCTCTGCTTTCTCTGCCTCTCTCTCTCTCTCTCTGTCTCTGCCTCTCTCTCTTTTTTCTCTCTCTCTCTGTCTCCCTCTTTCTCTGCCTCTCTCTCTCCCTTTCTGTCTCTCTTTCTCTGCTTTCTCTGCCTCTCTCTCTCTCTCTCTCTCTCTCTCTCTCTCTCGCTCGCTCTCTCGCTCTTTCTCACTCCTTGTCACTCTCTCTCTCTCTCTCTCTCTCCGTCTCTCTCTCACACACACACAGATGCAGAGAGGAAAAGTCTGTACACACTCTTCCTGGAGTCAGTTCAGACACGTCTCCGTCGTGGAGAGGATTCCCCCACAGATACAGTAACCGAGCAGCAGGCCACCAAGAGGAGTCTTATTAAGATGCAGTCCATCGTGGCTCGTCACCTAGAACTGGATGATGTCCATGACCCGTTGTTGGCCATCAACTTCGCCAGGTGATCATCTAATCTGTCCTCAGGAGGAACAGAATGAGAACGTAGTCATCAGTTCAGTACAAAGACATCAGATTCAAATAAATGTGTTTATGATGGGAACGATTTCATGTATTCAGATACATTTATATAATTTATTAATTTATTAATTAACCATCTTCATTTAAAACATCTTTATTAAATATACTCAATGTTTTTACTTTGGGTTTATTGCTAATGTTACTCTTTATAACTGTTTACAATAATCTGTTTTTCTGTTTTCAGTTTAATGAAAAATGTGATAAAGAAAATCTTTATATATTATTTAGTTAAATCTTTTATAAAGCTGATATTCAAAATATAATTTAATGAAAATCATTAATTATAATTATTCAGAATAATTTATATTTCAGTAATTTTAGAAGTTCTGTTTGCAAGTTTAAAATAAATAAATAAATGGAAACATCGAGTGATAGATAAATAAACAGGAATAGTAGTAATAATAACAATAATAATAATATATACTTTTAATATTATTATTATTATTATTATAAACAGAAATATTAATAGTAACAACAACAAAAAATAATAATAATTATTATTTTTATTGATATTATTATTATTATTATTATTACTACTACTACTACTACAATTTTGTTGTATTATTTTTATTTAATAAATTTTATTTTATTTTAAAAATAAATAAATAAAAAAACAATGATAATAATAATATAATATTTCTTAATAATAAATATAATAATATAATTATAAATATTATTAATATTATATTACATTTAATAATAATAGATATGTTTATTTTTTTATTTTACTTTATGACTTTATAACACTCCTTTTCTTTTGTAGGTAAGGAATAAAACAGTCTGTGTGTTGTGCTGTTATATGAAAGTAATCAACAACAGGGTGGTGTGATGAGTTACTGTTGCCACTCTGAAGTCGATCGTTAGGTTACGTTAGGACTTTTCATCTGGTTCCAGCTTCATGTAAACAAGTTACTTCCTGTTCTGTTTTCTAGCACGTTGAAACATCCTCAGCCATGTTGCCATGGTGATACTTCTGTCTTTCGACCAGTCAGATTAGATGTAGTGCTGTGGTGTAACACTGACCGACACGTTACTCTGGGCTCCCTCTCACAGGTTGTACTTGGAGCAGAAGGACTTCCACGAGAAGTTCTGCGGCGCCGACGTGATCGTCGACCGGTCTTCCGAGTCTGTGACGTGTCAGACCTTCGAGCTGACTCTGCGCTCCTGCCTGTATCCACACATCGAGAGGAGGTACATCGAGTGCTGCGGGAATCTGATGAGAACCCTCAAGAAGGACTACAGGTGAGATTTCATCAACCTGATTGGTTAATGCGGATCACATGCACAACACCGTACAAACCAGCTGTATTTTCTCGTCCTCTCTCAGGCTCCTGGGATACCTCCAGGCCATGAGGAACTATTTCCTCCTGGAGGCAGGTGACACCATGTACGACTTCTACACCGCCATCTTTGACAAGGTGCTGGAGAAGGAGAGCTGGCAGCAACTTGCGTTCCTCAACGTTCAGCTGCAGGAGGCTGTTGGACAGCGCCACCCGGTGGACAGCAGCCGGTAATGCACCAACATGAACCATCAGAGCTTCGCTCGGAGTCGTTTAGTGTCTGATTTCCGTGTTTTGACAGGTTGTCCATCTTTCTGGAGGCAGTTGATCCTACAAAGAAAAAACAGCCAATCAATAACCTTGATGGTCTCACGCTGAGTTATAAGGTAAAATAATGAAGACATTTAGAACAATCTTACAATTCTTAATGGCGTTTTTGGGGTCGTATTTAATTTCTGTGTGTTTGCTCGTCAGGTTCCGTGGCCTGTCGATATCGTCATTAGTTCAGAGTGTCAGAAGATCTACAATCAGGTCTTCCTGTTGCTCCTGCAAATAAAATGGGCCAAGTACAGTCTGGACACTCTGAGGTTCAGTGGTGAGCGATGGGATGCTTCTGTTGATGGTCAAATATCAAAATGTACCTGGTGGGATTTGTGTATTATTTTCCTCAGGTGTCTACTGAACGTCTAAAATCTGATAAATCTGATAATTATTATTCTAGTCAAACCTTCACCAACCTTCATTTTCACTCTCTTTGCAATAAAATTAAAAATGATGTCACCTTCGTCAGGTATCTACTGCACAGGTTCGATTCCCGGTCTGGGCAACCGGTCTGGCTACACCAATAAGGGTCCTTGGGCAAGACCCCTAACACTACACTGGCCTTCCTGTAATACTTTATTATTACTGTCACTCTGGATAAAAATCTCACCAACCTTTAATTTCTCTCTCTTTATAATAAGATTTAAAATGACGTTACTGTGAAACCTTTCTGCCCTGAAGATGTCCAAAAACTTTGTCTCTAACACTGGAGACTCCTTCCATATATATAATAAATAAATAAACATCTCTTTACAGAAACGTAAAAAGACGAAAAGTCCATGTGAATTAGCTGTTACTATACCCAGGGAGCTTCTAGGGGTCAGGTGCCTTGCTCAAGAGCACTTAAGACATGTCTTGTCTGTACAGAGGATTGCGGATATGGCCACCAAATACACCAGCGTTTCTCATTTGACAGATTTGACGGTAGCTGCAAAAAGGCACGAGTCAAGTCCGTCTGAGGAGCAGGCAGCCAAGGAGCCGGTACACCAGCAGATCCACCGGATGTTCCTCCTGAGGGTCAAACTAATGCATTTCGTCAACAGCCTTCACAACTACATCATGACCCGGGTGGGTGTTTTCTCGTTGGCACGGGTTTATATCTGATGTTTATCAGGGTGACTCTTATTTTGAAATGTGTATTATTTGTTTAGATCTTACACAGCACAGGATTGGAATTTCAGCACCAAGTGCAGGAGGCGAAAGATTTGGACCAGCTCATAAAGATCCATTACAGATATCTGTCCACTATCCATGACCGCTGTCTTCTCAGAGAGAAGGTAGATCACACACACACTCACGAGTACTCTCTCGAACCCCTCACGTGTCTGCGTCCGTCAGAGTCAAGTCCCACCGATGGAGATGCAGTCAGAACTGATTTCTCTAGACTGGGTTATAATTAATTACAGCTGAATGCTACTCGGATGTACCACCTGATAAAAACTGTCTGGGCGTGTCTGATCATGTGATTGACAGTAATGCAGGTTCCTCTGCAATATAAGGAAGTCTGTCAAACATACACAGACTGATGGTGTCTCCATAACAGTGTGTGGTTTGTATATCTGCTTCTCTTAATGTGACCCCTGGGACACCTCCAGACGTCTCTGACAGACGTCTCTGAGACGAGTTCCACCAGTTCATGTCCTGTATTCTGCTAACATCTGCTAACCTCAGTGGAGACGTTTAAAATTTGGTGGTGTCCTTAAGGCTCAAAAGCGGTTAAAGCACCTGCAGTCGTTCAGTTACTCCTTTACAGCAGGACACATTGCTTAAATTAAGATTTCATGTGTTTTCAGGTGAGTTTTGTCAAAGAAGCCATCATGAAGGTCCTTAACCTGGTCCTGATCTTCTCTGACCGATGGCAGGCCGGCTTCGGGGCATGGAAGTAAGTTATTAAAAGTTTAAAAAGAAGTTAAATATTTAAATAATTTGAATAATTTCACTACATAAGGACACATGAAAATAAATTGAATTGGCAGATTTCTAACATTTATGGTTTTATATACATTTGAATCGGATTTGTTTTTCTATTTAAAATAGATATTTTTTAAGTGTATTTGTGTTATTTTCTATTAATTAAATCCTTAGGCAGGAAGATTGTTGGTAAATTTAGCGAATCATCACAAAGATCAAACAAAAAAAGAATGGTTGTCATGGTTACGCTGAAATACTTTGAGTAAGAAAGTTGTGTACAGTGAGATTCAATATACTGAAATGGCAAAAATAAGTGAGGACAGAAAAACAAAAAACTGATCGTTCTGATTCATTCAAGATTCAAAGCTTTATTGTCATGTGCACAGTAATGAAACCAGTTTCCCTGTACAGTGAAAATTCTACTTTGCTGCCCACACTGGATGTCAGAGTACAAAAGCATGAAAAGTAGAAATAGACAAATAATAGACAAATGCAGTAGAAATGATATAAAATATAATATAAAATATAAACTGTTCAGAAATATCCAAGCTGTGTACATTGTGCAGTAGTGTGTGTTACATTAGTTATATTACAGCAGTCTGTAGTAAAAGTGGTGATTGTACAAAATGAGCAGATATATAATAACCAGATAAGAACAGTTACATGTACAGAATGAGATGAACAGCTGTTTTCAGACACGTAAACAGACAAGTACAGTAGTGCAGTTATTCATGTGTAAGTGTAGGAGTGTCTATGAGGCAGACATCAGTTCAGCTGTTTATGAGTCTGACAGCCGTGTGAAAGAAACAGTTCTTTAGTGTGGAAGTCCGGCATGTCACACTTCTATACCTCTGACCTGCTAGAACAGAATGCCTTTATTGTCACTATACAGATGTACAATGAGATTAAACGCTATTTCTTCACAGTGCAAACATATACTAAAATAAATAAATAAATATAAATAAAACAGTGCATGGATAGGGTTCTTTGTACACTTAGGAAAAATAGACAAAATATACTAGAATGTATTGTACAGCTATATACGGGTGTATTGCATTTTTTAAGTGTTGCACAGTAAGGAAGAGAAGTACTGTTAGGCAGTGATAGTGTTCAAAAGACATTGCGCACAATATATAATTATATAAATATATTGTACAGTATTGGGATTTAATGTATTGCACGTTAGCTTGGTGATAAGTGCAGTGTTCACAGTATAAATATATTGCACACAATCAATAAATATATTCACAGTAGCGGGAGACATTATATTATGTATTGCACATTAGGTGGTTAACAAGTCCAGGGAGGGGGGGTAGGTTAGGAGAGAGAGATTCAGTACATGTGTGTGTTCAGAGTGGTTATGAGGAACAGGGCAGCCGATGATCTGTACTGTCTTAACTACTCACTGAAGCCTGTCCCTGTCTGCCACAGTGCAGCTACTGTACTGTACTGTAATCCAGTATGTCAGCAGTGTGAGTAGTCCATGTTGGGGGTGGGTGGGGTCTTTAATGATGGAGGCAGCTCTCCTGTAGACTCTGTGATGGTCGATGCTCTGCAGACAGGGTTGTGCCATGCTGGTGAGGACGGTCATGAACATTCATAGCCCCGGATGTTTTTAACGAGGCTGAAGGAGTTCCTAAAACTATAAAAAAAATATATATACTACGGTGTTTTTAAAGTGTTCAGATGTCAAACCTCCTTTTCTGTTTTCCAGGATCGAATCTATTGACAAGATGGAGTCGGATTTCAAGAACTGTCACATGTTCCTGGTGACTATTCTGAATAAAGCCGTGTGCAGAGGATCGTTTCCTCATCGTGAGTCTGCTGCTGGGTTTAATCAACTTCCTCTTTAATCAGGAACAAAATGTGTCACTGCAGTCCGCTTTCTGTAATTAATGTCTGCACTTTTAATGTTAAGGTTCGGATTAAGTTGTACAATAACCAGGAGGAGGAAATTAAAAATCAGCTCCATGTGGTAACCAGGGGAGATAATGATCATTTCATTCTGTCTGATTGTAACCAGGGAAAGAAAAGTCTCATTTCGGTCTGTAGTGAAAGTGAACCAGTCTTTTGACCACTAAGTAGTGGACATGATCTCCACATTTAACCCTTGTGTGCGTTGAAACACACACACACACACACACACGTACACACACGTACACACACGTACGTGCCCAGAGCCGTGGGCAGCCCCTATCAAGTTGGGGGTCAGGTGCCTTGCTCAACTGCACTTCAGTCGAGTCTTGTTAGTTGTTAGGGATGAACCAGGGACCTTCTTGTCCCCAGGTTGGTTCTTTCTCCACAAGTTACTCATACCCAGGAATATAATGTTATAATTCAGGTCTGTAGAACCACAGGTTGACATTTTGACCCTTTAAACTACAGATTGTAGCGACACATTTCCTGTTCATTTTAGTGGTTTTTATTTATCTCAGTTTTTTTATTAACATTATTAATCCGTTTCTGTTCTGTTTTGTTTCCCAGTGGAGTCTCTGGCTCTGTCTCTGATGGCGGGCTTCGAGCAGTGTTAGACCACGTCTCACCACCAGGACGGCGCTCTAGAGCAGCTAGTGTGCCGTGTTCCTCAGTTCCTCAGCATGTAGAAATACCACCAGTCGATACCACAGAGGAGGAAGTCAGTCACGCGAGGTGATTGTGAAACGTCCGTCTTCCCTGCACAACTTTCTTCTCGGGTTCAGCTGACAGCTTTCAAATAAACATTTTCTCAAGTCGGTGAACTTGAGTGAAATTAAAAAAGCAGCAGAAAACATTCGTCTACATGGTCAGTGTGACGTACAGCGGTGTCACGTTCTTTAACATGTGTAAATATACGTGTGTACATCAGCTCGTGTTTTTATTTTGTGCTTTATTGATGTTTATGCCGAATAAATGAGTTATTATTGTGAACATGTGACCTTCCTCAGTACCTATGTGATTATTATTTAAAACTGCAGCAGTATGTATTAAACAATCAGTTCTCAACGTTAACATGCTCAAAGCCAAAAGGTTGGACAAGCACATGGAGACCAAGACTCACTGATGTGTCTGAGGGGTGAAGACTAGACTGTGTGGGCCGATCCCACAGAAGATCCACAGAAGGGTGTGGTACTGATGTCTGTGTGCCACAGATCAACAGAACCCCTTCAGAGGTCTTGTGGAGTTGTGGAGTCCATGACTAGACTGATCAGAGCTGTTGAGGAAGGCAGTGTTAATGTTATGGCTGATGGGTCTTTATATTAGACACATGGTACACAATAAATAAACCATTAATGTCTGAATCCTCCTTAAACAATATGGGAATGTTATTATTGTTATTATTATTATTATTATTATTATTAGTGTTATTATTACATGACTTTGAAAATATAGTGCACTACACAGGATGCAGTGTCATGAGATTATCTGTGATTAATTCAAAAACACCAAAATGTTTTTGTTCATTGTATTTTTATTGATAGCAGTGATTTAATATTATTTAATTATTTAATATTTTATTTTCTTTAATTTTATTTAAATTACTAAAATACCGTAGCAGTATTCCTCGAAAATTGAGCACAAGTATTTGAAAACAAAACAAGGTCAAATATTTTTTATGTTTACAACAATTTTTTATGTTTAACAACAAAAAAAGTTTTTAAACAGACTTGCCATGGTAACACAGATGATCAAAAAATTTATTCTATCAAAGTTTAAACAAAAATATAAAAATGATCAGTGAATTACATGACAAAATAATAATAATAATACAAATAAAAATAAAATAATAATTATAATTATAATATTATTAAATAAATTAAAAAATAGGTATTATAATTATTATTATGAATGCTACTACTACTAATAATAATAATATAAGTAATAATAATAATAATAATAACAATAATAATAGTTAGTTTAAAGTGTGTAAAACAGCGCCCTCTTGTGGACATGGCGCTCTCTTGTATGTACGCCCCCTGGTGGCCGCTGTGTAAATTGTCGACGGAGTTTCCTGTTGAGTTTTCCTGTAGAGAAACGGGAACTCCTCCCGACCTCCGCCTGTGCGTTACTGCAGAGGCGGAAAGACTGGATTTTTATCGTGTTTTACAGCCAAGTTTTATTATAAATCTAAGACGGAGACTTCGGGGGATTGGACTGACTCCGGATAAGACTTCTGTCCTCACCGTGTCTCCGGTAAATGGATGTTTAAGTGAGCGGGACTGCTGTGTTTTATCCCGGGGAAAGTTTCAGGGTGGGTAGGTTGAGTCTGTCTGAGGTGATTTAGCACCAGGACACTTTTA
>JAOVVF010032490.1:0-10302 GCA_028565595.1 Duopalatinus emarginatus | reverse complement strand
AATGTCAATATTTTATTCAGAATAGAACACAAATCACAGATCAAAAGTTTAAACTGAGAGAATGTATCAATTTAAGGAAAAAATATGTTGTTTCAAAATTTCATGGCGTCAACAAATCCGGTTTGTATAATATAATCAATTAAAAAATATTATAAGTAATAAAAGTAATGAAGTAGTAGAAGTCATAAGTAAATAAAAAAAAAGCATAAAATAAACCAAATATAGAAATAAAAATAATAAACAATACTAAAAAAAAATAACAGTTATAAAAAGTTATAAAATAAAATAAAATAAAATAAAATAAAATACAACTATTTAAAATAATAAATAAATATTATTTTATTGTTATTCTGTTGTAATATATTTATAATTTCACATTTATATTAATATTTATAAGAAACTTTTAGATATAAAATACAATTCACAGTCCTTCACATTGGAGTTTAAAATATTATCAAAGTATAATAAGACACACCAAACAGGGACATGATATGAGTCACAGTATTAATAATATATACATATAAATGTAAATAAGTAATAAATATAAAAACATGTCTTGTATCAAACACAAGACATGTTTTTATATTTATTACTTATTTACATTTTTATTTACATTTATTTATATTTTTGTTTAGACACTGGAGACTCCTTCCATCAGTGTTACATAAACGTCTTTTACCAGAAAACATAGAACCAGTGATTATAGATAATTAAATGTAGTTTAAGATTAAGTGCATGTGCTGTTACCATGGAAACGATGGACTAGAGTTGGGCTTGAGCATCATTAGCATCATTTCTCCTATCGGAGCCACAAATCTGCTGTAGCATTGATTACTGTGTGCTTGTGGAAACATGCCCCTGAGCTATTAATAACATCAGCAGCTAACTAGTGCATTCAACCCTGTGTGGATCAGACAGTCTGAGTCAATCAGAAACGTGTCAAATACGGAAACGGAAGGAAATAATTATCATCATCACGTGTTTTAAGACTCACGTTACTCCGTCCTTTCACAGAGGCGGCGTTCCCATCTGACACAACAACCACAAAGACGCTGCAGTCAGGAGCAGAATCAAGCAGGAGAGATGAGAAAGAGGTGAGTGATACACACACACACACACACACACTCACACACACACTCAAACACACACGCACACACACACGCACACAAACATGCATGCACAAATGCTATGACCTGTGATTACACTAGTATGCTGTGTAAATAAAGCGCATCCACACACACACACACACACACACACACACACACACACACACACAGACACATACGCACATGAATGCACACAAACACACACACCAATGGGCACACACATATACAACCGCACACATATGCACACACACAAATGCTATGACCTGTGATTACACTCGTATGCTGTGTAAATAAAGCGCATCCACGCACACACAAACGCACACAGACACATACACACATGAATGCACACACAAATGATATGGCTGGTGATTGTACCTTCATACAAACACACAAGCACACACACAAACATGCATAAATGCACAAGCATGAATGCACACAAACATGCTCACAAAAGCACACACACACACCTGCACACACACACACACACACTTATATTACACTCATACTGTATAGATAAACCACAGCATACACACTCCTACTCACACAAACACACATAATAACACACACACACACACACACACACACAAACGCTATGACCTATGACTACACCCCTATTCTGTATAGATAAAACACACACACACACACACACACACACACACTTATATTACACTCTTATACTGTATAGATAAACCACAGCTTACACACACCTACTCGCACGAACACATACATACATACATACACACACACACACACACACAGACACACACACTTCTATTACACACTTATAGCATACACACACACACACACAAATGCTATGATCTATGATTACACCCCTATTCTATATAGATAAAACACACACACACACACACACACACACACACAGACACACACACTTATACTGTATAGATAAACCACAGCATACATTCACACAAACACACATAATCACACACACACACACACACACACACACACACACACACACACATGCTATGACCTATTATTACATCCCAATTCTGTATAGATAAAACACACACACACACACACACACACACTTATATTACACTCTTATACTGTATAGATAAACCACAGCATACACACACCTACTCTCACACACACACACACACACACACACACAAATGCTATGACCTATTATTACATCCCAATTCTGTATAGATAAATCACTCACACACACACGCACACACACACACACACACACACACACAGACACACACACACACACACACTTTATGTCCATGACGTCACATCACACTGAAATGAACCGAGCAAAGGTCATAAACATGCCACAGGGCTGTAGTGTTCCTCCTAAACACACCGGTTCTCTCTCTTTATGTGTGTGTGTGTGTGTGTGTGTGTGTGTGTGTGTGTGTGTGTAAATTTTGTGATATTTGGGTTCATGGATATTCAGAAACGTCTGCTGAAGTTTTATACCAGCGCTCCGTGGTCCAAAAAGCCTTTGGTAATCACTGATGTTAAGTGTTAACATGTGTGTTTCAGGTTTGTTTACTGTAGCGTAATAAGTAAAGTTTTAGCATGTTCAGTGTTCTGTGTAGATTTCAGGAGAATCTCGCTAATTACTGAACCGCCATGTACAGAACACAACGCTAACTACCAGCCACGGATGTAGCTACTCGAAAATTAGCTTTATAAAGCAGCATGCTAAACACTGTATCTAGTTTAGCTAATTAGTGAAACTTGATTTAATAGAAAGTCTTGTTAACTTACGTTGTATCTGCAAACATTTAGCTTTCTGTGACACTTTGTTGTGTTAATTATTAAATATAGTTTTGTATAATGCGTTTGTAGTGACAGAATGTATTCATTTACATATTTCTGCTGGATGATTTTTATTACAGCAGCTAGCTTTATAGAACATCATACTATATGACATCAGAAACTAGCTTTGCATATGCAACATTTAGCTATATGTAAAGCTTTGTTTATTATTAAAGTTACCTTTGCAAATTTTAATGCTTATAAATGAACCAAACTTCTTGCTAACTGCTAAATCTGGTATTGGGTTGACTTGCAGATTACCGAAACTAGCTTTATAGACCATTGTGATGAATAATGATTCTAGATTTGCAGATTAATTAAACTAGTTATGTAGAAATCCATGGGTGAATAATGAGTTGTATATTAAAAAAAGCTTTATTAAGGTATAACACAATTTGTACAATGAGCGAAAATAAAATCTTAATCTGAATCTGAATCTAGTATTCTATGTGCAGAAATTATCTTTATGTAAAATATTTGTTATTAACTGAAATTAGCTTCTTAGCTTCCTAATTACTTAGGTCTGGATTTATAGATACCTGAAACCAGATTTGTATATCATCCTTTATAATGACAGAAATGAACTTTTAGCATATTGCTAATGGCTGTGAGTGAAGATTTTCTGATTAAAGGTTTATAGAATATCATGGTAAATACTTTGCCGCTTTTATGTAACATGCTCTAAAATGTTTGTATAGCTAAATAAATCATCTTGCTAATTTTTTAAATTAAGCATTGTATATGCTAAATTTAGCTTTACGCAACACATTGTTTATTATTGTGGAGATAAACTGACGGTAATGCTAATAACTGAAACAAGCTTTCCTATAGGATATTTGTAATTATATAATCAAGGTTAGCAAAGCTTACTAACTGTTAGATGTAGCTTATGTAAAATAATTGAAAATTTGCTTTATAAAGTGTTATGCTGCAAACTAAACTAGGTTAGCTAAGTAATGAAACTAGATATGCGCTAACTTTTAAATCACTGTATCTGTATAGCATTGTGTTTAACTTTATACAAAACTTTGTGGTAAATCTTTTAGATTACTTTCCTAATTCTTTTCCTAGAATCATAGAAAGTAATGCTAACAACTGAACGAGTTTTGTAACGAGAGAATTAAAGGTTGTTGAACTTGTTTGTAACTGATACCGCTAGCTTTGGGGTGGGGGTTGCTAAGTATTTAAACTAGCTGTGTAGAAAGTTGCATTAGCTACTGCACCTATATTTCTATTCTGCTGAAGCTAGCATTGTGTCTGTCAAATGTAGCACTTAGAATCAGTGTTAATATGTATATTACAGTTAGCTTTGTATATTTGAAATGTAATACTTGTCATTTTATTCATGCTATTCTATTCTGTTTTTTTTACTTGTCTACTTGCGTTACATTAAATATTATGGAACCAGTTACTTCTTGTTTTTACATGCACACAGTGTAATGCAGTAGTAGTGTATAAATGGCTAGAATGTGTGTATTATTGAAATTAGTCTTGCAAGATCTTTGTTACGATACAGTCAGGGTTGTTAGCCCAGCTTGCTAACTGCTGGATCTAGCTGTGAGGACCTGCTGATTACTATATCTAGCGTTATATAGCATCATGCTAACTGCAGAATCAAGCTTTGCATCTGCTAATTGTAGCTTTATTTAACAAAATATTTTTATTATTAAATTCAATTAAATACAAATTAATTCAAATTCAGTTAAATTTTATTTGTATAAGGCTTTTAACAATAAACATTGTCCTAAAGCAGCTTTATAGAAATAATGGAACAGTAATGGTGTATACATGGTTAGAATTTAAATGAAAATAATAAAAAAGTAAGTGTTCGTTTTGAGTAGTGAGAGGCCACGCCTCCTTCAGTGGGACCGGCAAGCCTAATGTGTGTGTGGGGTGTGTGTGTGTGTGTGATCTGTTTAAAACAGGTTCATCATGAGGATACAGTGTTCAGTATAGCTTCTCAGTTTAGTGGCAGTCCAACAGATATGACCTTATTCACACAGGTATGCCGCATCTGATTTTTATTGTGTTGCCATGTTATGTATTGCTGTGTTATGTTTTGTTGTGACCAGTGTCCCAGTGTAACAGATGCTATTTTTATCCCTATGGTGCGTCACTGGGGAAATGAAAGATGAGTCGCTTACATACAACAGTCGCATTTGTCTTGCGTTCCGAGTTATTTATGATATGTGTTGTATGGTGATATATATAACGTTAATCCTGCTACATGAGTCTCAGAGAAGTTGAAAAAAGTAGTGCAGTGGATTAAAAACAAAACACAGTCAGAAGCGGATGGTTATGTCGGGGTTACAGATGAGCTGAAGTAATACATATAAAAACATACACCAGTAGCAACAAACACCACCAACAACAACAGCACTACCACCGACAATCACAACAACAGCAACACCAACAAGAACTACCAGTACCACTAAGAACAGCAACACTATCGCAAACATGCACTCCAACAACACCAACAAGAATAAAACTACTACCACCGCTAACAACAACTCCATCAACAACAACAGCACTCCCACCATCAGGCACACCAACAACAATACTTAAACCACTAACAACTCAGTCAACAACAAACACACCACCAGCTACAAGAAATGCACCAACAACAAGCACACCAACAATAAAACCACTACCACCCTACAACAGCAACACTACCACCAACAACAATAGAACTACTACCACTACAACAACTCCATTATCAACATCAAGCACACCACCAACAATGCTAAAAAAGCACTATCACCACCAAGCACGCGATCAAGAACAACAGTAAAACTACCAAGAATCACAACAACTTCATCATCAACATGAAACACATCACCAACAACAATAAAACTACCAGCACCACCAACAGGCACACCAACAACGATAAAACCAACAACAAGAAATACACTTCCAAGACTGCCACCGACAGGTATACCAACAACACCACCAGCAATAAAACCGTTATCACCACCGTCACCAGCAACCACATCACCCACACTAGCACCTACAAGCACACCAACACTGCAACAATTAAACCATTACCACCAATAACAACAAATCAGTTATTCAACACACTACCAACAACTACAAGAATTTTACCTCTACCAACAACAGTACACCATCACCACCAGCAGTAAATAAACCACTACCACCACTAACAACAACTCTATCCTCAACATCGAACACACCACCACCAACCACAATAAAACCACTACCAGAAACGTACCACCAACACGCTACCACCAACAAGCACATCAATAACAACACTGAATCTTTTGTGTCTCGTCTTATTTTTTTTTTTACCCTGTAGAAATCCTTGGCTTTGCTTCCTGATCTTTTTGAGCCCAAACTGGATGCTGTGACCCCAACAACCCCCGTGTCCCCATCCACAGATGCTGAATACGACAAGCTGCTGGTGAGCATCACTTCCTGTTTTACTGTCACTTCCTGTTTTATGGTTGTGTGTGTATGAACAGAGATCAGCGTTTACTCTGTTAGTGGACTTTAGTACTGACTGAATCTCAGTAACTGGTGAATAGATGATGTTCTGGATTAAACATTACTGAGCGTCTAAGTCTTGTGACACTCTGTAATGTTTTATAAGCTTTATTATATGTTTATTATATACACAGCCATAACATTAACACCACAAAACCACTGACAGGTGGTCAGTAACGTTGATTATCTCATTACAGTGGCACCACACGGGTAGGATATATTAGACAGGGAGTGAACAGTCAGTTCTCGAAGTTGATGTGTTGAAAGCAGAAAAAATGGGCAAGTGTAGGAATCTGAGCAACTCTGACAAAGACCAAATTGTGAAGTCCAGACGACTGGGTCAGAGCATCTCTACAACAGCAGGATTTGTGAGGTGTGTCCCAGTATACAGTGGTTAATATCTGCCAAGAGTAGTCCAAGGAAGGACAAAGGTGAATCAGTGACAGGACTTACTGATGACTTGCTGATGTAAGTGGTGGTGAAGGCTAGACAGTCCGGTCCGATCCTACAGAAGGATCAAGGTGTTAACGTCTTGTGCTACAGATGCATTCAGAGGTCTTGTGGAATCTGTTGTAATACATATTACTGTTTTATTGTGCAGGCCCTTTTTATAATTCAGATGTTTAATGTGAATGTTGCTGTGCTGCCACATAAACTGATTGGAATTCCAGATGTAATTCCAAAATCTGTACCATAATAAGTATGAAATAGACAATGAAATAAGCAAATAGCATGAATAAATAACACTTAATAAATATTATTGTTGTTATTAGTATTTTGCTTCTTGTTTTATTTTCTTTTGCTTAATTAATTACATTTTTCTTATTTATTTGATTGTTTTTTATGTGCTTATTTGTTTGTTTATTTATTGCAAATAACACTTTTTAAAGTTTATTTTTGGTCAGTCAAGGCATCTTTTTTTTTAAAAAAAGTCAAAACTGCATTATTTTATTTTAATGACAGTTTTTTTTCTTGTTTTTGTGAATTAAATAAATAGGAACAAAAAATAACATGAAAAAAGTATTATTTATAAGGAAATTAAAAAAATGTTTTAAAATGTTTTTGTTCAAATATCTAATCTAACTATATTATAATACTACTTGTGATTTGACTGCATAATTATAAACTATTACATTTCTATCAGTTGATTATAAATAATAAATAATTAAAAGAATTGAACAGTGAACTTTCTGTAAATAAAAATCTAAATAAAAAGTATTTTTATTATTATATTATATATTTAAATATTATATTTTAATTTTATTTATAATTATTTCTTTCTGGCAGGATGTGGAGGCGGTACCATTGCCTGACGGACAGCTCTGCCTATTAGCTCTGCCCCCTGAGCTCACGCAGGGGGCGGGGCCAGCTGACCTGCAGTGTCTTAAGCTGTTATGTCGCTTCATCACTGACCGTAAAGTGAGTTACTTCTATAAAGCTGCTATTCATTTTGATCCTTCTTGCTTTTCTAAATATGTTCATGCATCCATCTGTCTGTTAGGGCGTGGTTTCAGGCATTCTTCTCGTAGCAGCCAATAAGATCTTCTTTGACCCGTATAAGTCCCTCCCACTGGTGCAGGAGAACGGCTGTGAGGAGTATCTCTTCTCCTGTCCTGTGGACAACCTATCGTCCATCACCTTCTTCTCCGACATCTCTCACGTTCACTTCAGCAGGTCGACGCAGAGGTGTGTAGTTCTCAGGATGTAAAGATATGAAGGTCGAGCTGGTGCGTTCGGGACCACGTGTGAACATCCTAATCCTACCTCGTCAAGGCAGCGTTCATGCTTCCAAAAAAGAATGTGTGTTCAGGCTAATAAGCTAGCTTATCTATGTAGCTGAAAGACCTGTTAGGACTTCCAGCCCAAGCACTCAACGGCAGAACAGATTGGCCGTCGCCAAAAAAAACAAACCAGAACAGCCTCTGCAAGCTAATTACCGTCTACCCTTTCTCAGTGCCCTAAACTATAGTAAGGGTTACCCCTGTTTCATATGATCGCAGGTGGAAACAGCGTAAGAAAGCATCGAAGGGTAAAACTGTGACAGACCCAGGCATCCACATCACCACACCTGAATCCAAGATGGAAGCCACTCCAGCTTCTACGCTGGTATCTGGTGCGATGGTATGTGACCTGCGGAGCGAAACGGAGGCGGTCGGTGCAGTGGAAGACGAAGTCGGGGAGAGTAGGGACATGGCCGAGGTCGAGCGACAGCTGGAGCAGCTTGCTCTCGAGCTCAACACCGGACAACAGCTGTGTTCAGAAAAGCAGCCCTCAGGTAAACATCGTGGTAAATACACAGTTGTATACATAGATACATGGATCAGCTATAACATTACAACCACCCGCCAAAAC
Source organism: Duopalatinus emarginatus (assembly GCA_028565595.1). NCBI lineage: Eukaryota > Metazoa > Chordata > Actinopteri > Siluriformes > Pimelodidae > Duopalatinus > Duopalatinus emarginatus. The sequence continues at coordinate 1,549 of JAOVVF010032490.1, read as the reverse complement.
AGTCCTACTGAGGCATGGACTTTACAAGACCTCTAAACCAAGATCTTAGCAACACATCCTTTCATGTATCTTCTGTGTGATCGAAACAGATGGTCTAGCCTTCACCCTCCAATTGGCCCTGATTCACCAGTTGTCCTGCCCTGGACCAACCCGGACGAGCCCCCCTCTCCTTCCACTACAGCTGTGGTCTAGTGGTTAGGAAAGGTCCTGGGTTCGATCGCCTCACAGGGCAAGACACGACTGAGGTGCCCTTGAGCAACTAACTCCCCCAACTGCTCCCCAGACGCCGTGGTTTGGGGCTGACCTCTGCTCCGGGCAAGTGTGTTTACTGCCCCCTAGTGTTTACTGGTGTGTGTGTGTGTGTGTGTGTGTTTCACTGCACGGACAGGTTAAATGCGGAGGTCAAATTCCTCTGTGTGCAAACACAGTAGGCAAATAGTTCACTTTTACTTTTTTAGTAGGTATTAACAACTGTATACTGGGACCCACCCCTCAACACCTGCTGTTCTGGAGATAATCCTGTTGCAGTTTGGCCCTTGTCACTCAGATCCTTACACCTGCCCATTTTTCCTGCTTCCAACACATCAACCTCATAAACGTATTGTTCACTTGCTGCCTAACATACCCCAGCCCTTGACAGGTGTCACTGTAATGAGATAATCAATGTTATTCAATTTGCCTGTCAGTGGTTTAGTGGTTTAATATTATGGCTGATCAGTGTGTATACAGTATATACAGTATGTAGGTACTACAGTCTATTTACACACTTTCTCCAGGACACAGCAGGAGCAGCTCTATGATGTTTGTGAGGATGCGACAGAAGCCCCAGCTGGTGAAGAAGAAGGGTTTCGGCACGCTGGAGTTTGGAAAAGCCAAAACAGTGCCACCTAGAGATGCCTGGTTCATCCTGCAACAGGAGAGGTGACAGAGAGAAAAACGTCTATCGTTTAATATTCTACTCTATGGTCTGTTTCGTTGTGTCGCAAAACTCCACACTTTACTGCAGTCGTTTTGTTGTGTGGACACGTTAAGGCTACACACACAAACATGTAGGAGACGCACACGGTGCAGACCGGACTAATTCTGAACAGGAGAGGGACCACAGACCAGCAAACGCAAAACGAGGAGCTCGTACCTAAGGGGTCCGTGTATCTTTTAGTCATTTGATGTTCACTTCAGAAACAGAAATTAAAAAAAGAAAAACAGTTTTCACTTTAAAATCCAAAGAAATAAGTCATTTTTTGTTTTCCTTGCTATAAAAAACAACTACAAAATATAAAAGTGAATCAGATTTCTTTTCTTTCTTCACAAAACAATAAAACAAAATCAGAAAAATATTCCAGTTGTCAAGGCAACTGGCGGCACGTAAAACTTTTTAGCCATTTAGCCTTTTTTACTGCAGCACACCATACAGCAAAAATATCTTTAATTGTTTGATTTTGTATAATTCAACATATAGAAATCCTTTTTTCATGGATGGTGGTAAAGAAAAGGACATGTAGTATGGACAGTAGTAAAGAAGAGGACATGTAGTATGAATAGGGGGAAA
>JAOVVF010032489.1:0-10309 GCA_028565595.1 Duopalatinus emarginatus | reverse complement strand
ACACACACACACACACACACACAGAGAGAGAGAGAGAGAGAGAGAGAGAGAGAGAGAGAGAGAGAGAGAGAGAGAGTTGTCATTATCTATTATACTTATTATTTGGCAGACTATACTTTTGTAACAAACTTTCATTATGCCTTAGCTATCTTTTATCCCCAGCAGTGAGGCAGAGGCAGAGATTGCCCACTTTGAGAAAGCTGTAAGACATGCATGCAGAAACAAGGTAATGATGACAGCAGTACAAACCTATACTGCTGGTCAGAGAAAGACTTTCCCCCGACATTTTGCGCGTCCTCGGTCAATTCTGTCGAAATAAACATAAAGTTGCTATCAAGCCTGTCACCGGTCTCTCCCAGCTCCGTAAACGCGGCACTGTGAAGGTCAGAGCAGATGGGGATAATAAGCCCGGCTTGTTAATGCACAAGCCTCCTGCGCGCGCTGGTTTTGTGTGGGAGAGATTAGAGAGTTCAGCGGGTTCTTTACGTGTGCGCGTGCAAGGGCGACCGTTACAAATTCAAATTCGGCTCATTTTGCCTTTTGGTTAACGGCAAAACTAACGGCTAAGGTCGACTGTTATGAAAAGTGATCTGGTGTGTGTGTGTGTGTGTGTGTGGGAGAGAGAGAGAGAGAGAGAGAGATAATAAATATATAATATACACCCACTAGCCAATTTAATAGGAACACATATACACCTGCTTTTTAATGCTAGCCAGCCTTATTGTTGGAGGACAATGTATAAAATGATGCAAACACAGGTATAGGGCAAGACTCACATCAAACACCAGCATAATTATCTCTGTTTCATTGTTATTTATTACATTTATTAAAATATATTTCAGAAACAAAGCAAACTGTAAAACTGAGGACCATGCTGGGTTCCACATCTGTTAGCCAAAGAACAGGAGCCTGGGGTAAAAGTCAGGACAGGGTTTCAACCAAATTTGGTGTCAATTGATGTCAATCCTCAGACCCGACCCGCCTTTTGTCAACAGTTCAGGCTGCTGCTGCCGGTGGTGTGATGATAGGTGGTTTAGGGAACAGCCTATCTGAGCATTGTTCATTGAGCATGTTCATTTTCTTTGCCTACAATGTGGCCATCTTATAACAGTTATTTCTAGCATGATAATGTGGCACAAAGTGGGTGTGGTCTGTACCAGATTTAAAAAAAAAATAAAAAGTTAATTCAAAATGTAAGTTAGTCCTCCCACTATGCTCTACAAACACTGGAAAACACTGAAAAATGAAACAATCAAGGGCTAGAGGGGAAAAATAATGAAAGTAAATAATTAACTAATTTTACCTTCAGGCACATCAGCAAGCCTTGGATGCGCATGATCCTGTCAGAGGTTCCTCCGGCTGTCCTCTAGTTATACTAACCACTGTATACTGAGAACACCGTACAGTGAATTTAACAGCTTGCAGTCAATTATTTGGTGGATGTAGGGGTGTGGACACTAAATTGCATGTAGATTGGGGTCATGGCTGACACACTACATGATTGTTAATCACAGGAAAGCGTCAGGCCTCTAAATTGACATCAGAATTGTCTGATGTCTATAGAAAACTGGAGGTCCTGTCAGATCTATAAATATTTGGAAATTGTTATTTTTATTTCAGGCTACCGCCACAGCATATTGGAGGTGAAATTAAATAAAGAAGGTGTAAATAAAAAAAATCAATGAAATAAGTAATAATAAGTAATGAAATGGAGCAATGGATAATTTGAGAGTATTTACATCCAGATTGAGTGAATGGTGTTAGAATTACAGCACTTTATATATAAGGCCATACCTTTTTAGTCTCCCAAACTAATTTGACAATTTGTTGCTTAGCTGTTCCATGACCACTCTCATTATTCCCTCATTACTTGTTGTACAAATAAGCAGGTGAAAGGTCTAAAGTGACTTTCAAGTTCAACATTTGCATTTGGAATCTATTGGTGTGTCCAAATCAACTATTTAGTATGTTTTATAAAAGAAAGACCACACTTGTGAGCACAGAAACACCAAAAGGCCTAGAGGAACATGGAAATCAACTGTAGTAGATGAAAGAAGAATTCTTTTACTGGCAAAGAAAAAAAAAGCTCTTTACAACAGTTAAAGACCAGGTCGACAAATAAAAAGAAGACATCCCAAAAGTAAATACAGAGAGTATACCACAAGATGTAAACCACTGGTGAGGCAAAAAAAATTAAGACCAGATTACCATTTGCAAAAACAATGTTAAAAGCTTGTACATATCTGAGACCTGTCCTGTGGACAGATAAGGCCATGATAAACCTGCACCAGAATGCCAGAGAAGAAAATAGTACAAAAATAGTATAGAGAGGGCAAATATGGCTGCCAGTGAAAGTGTCTTTCTTGTACATATTGATTATATGACTGATGACAAAAGCAGCAGGAACAATTCTTAGATGTATAGGGCTACATAGTCTACTCAGATTTAGCCAAATGCTTTTAAAGCAATTGGATGGTGCTACACAATGCAGATGGACATTGACCCAAAGCAAGCTTTAAAAGTAACTGAAGACTTTTTAAGGGAAAAAAGAGGACTGTTTTGCAAGTCAGCCATGTGACCTGATTCCAGTTGAGCACTTCACTTGCTGAAGGCAAAACGCCCCAAGAACAACCTGGAGCTGAAGCCAGCTGCATTAAATCACTGGCAGAGCATCACCAGGGAAGAAACCCAGCATCTGGTAATGTGTAAGTTTCGAGACTTCAGGCATCAGTCATTGACTGCAAAGGATTTTCTACCTAGTACTGTAGCCTAGCCCAATGGGTATAACTCTGGACAGGGTGTCAGGTTGAGATCATATTCCAAGTTTAATGTTCTGTGGCAGGTAGCTAACAACTTTGTCAATGTCCAAATATTTAAGGACCTGACTGTATAGTGCTCTATACTCACTGGCATGTATTATGACATCTTTGTTTTTATTTTGTTGTTCATAACAACCATTTGGGTGTGTCATACCAAATTATTTGCTATAGAAGCAATATTATCGTGTTTACATTTTGCCCTCACCCTCCCACACAAACAGATGGATGATAGAACTGGTTTCGGGCATCTGCAGAGCATGACAACAGATGAATCTGATTTTCTCTTGCACTCTGATTGGCTGTTTCTCAGTGCAGTTATTGCAACTAGTCATAGAGGGTTTCACACTATCTGATTCATCACTGAGAAAATCACATCACATGATTAAACCATTAACACTACACAAGTGCTGCCTGTGGGAGCTTGCAGCAGAACATTATATGGTGACAGGGAACTCAGGGCTAAATCTTTCTGCACTGTCAAAAAACTACAGATGGTGCGTTATGGATGGAGGCTGAAGGTTAAAAAATATCGACACAAATAAAAATTAAAGCTGGGGGGAGTTTCTTAGAGTGCTGTTTCTCTTGTTTGCACAAAACCTTTGTTAACGGTAAATGCCACAAATAAAACCATACATTAATGTTATTTCTTGTCTGTAAGTCTTCCCATCGGTGCCAGCTGCCCCAGTTCTATCTTCTACTTCATTAGCTAACTAGCAAATGGTTAACCTTATTTCCAAATCCACTGGTTAATTCGTTTCTCACCACTTATCCTGCCACTGAGTTGTGGGGGTGCTGGAGTATATATTAACACTAACTGGGTGGACAGCAGAAAAAGACTGTCTACAGGACACCAGTCCATTGCAGAGCAGACACACAGACATATTTAAACATTTAATATCTCCAATTTGCCCGAATGCATGTCTTTGGACACTAGAAGGAAACCAGAACTTCTGAAGGAAACACACACACAGACATAGGCAGAACATGCAAACTCCACACAGATAGGGCCCCCTCTGCCTGGCTGGGAAATCAACCCCCCTCTATTCAGTACAAACTTATTATAACCATATAGAAATACAAAACAGCCCTAACTGGGTAAAAAGAACCTGTAAGCAGAAATCAGATGAGATTTTGGTGTATGCCCCTGGAAATTATACTACTGGGCAGATAATTTAAATATTCTTTTATCTTGGCAGACATATTGGACAGATGACTGGTGCACAGTAGCATTCCTCATTTGTCAGCACTTACTAACTGCCTCAGAAACAGCTTCCAAGCTCAATAAAGCTTAAGCTGAAAGATTTCTCCAAGTCTTTTAGGTCTTTTTTGGTGTTCCGGCAACTTATAGTGCTATTGGCCAGTAATTGGTGGATTTAGACATTATAAGACACAGCCCCTTTTTAATCAGCCATGGGATTTTTTTTACATACTTTTACATGCTTTGTTATATGCGACTAAATCGCACAAACATGTGATTATTAGGTTTCAGTTACTGTAGTTGGTGTTCTTTTGTATTGTAGTTATAATGTTGAATGTTTTAGTTAATTAAAAAACAAAAGTCTGAGGCACCCATACAGGCAATGCTTTATTGTGCTGTATGTTAAAAATGTATCTCATTAAGGCATCACCATAGCGATATCGTTAATTACAATTTTACAATTACAATCCTTATATCACGCTTTTTCCAGAACTTTGTTTTAGACTTAATGGCTTCTTGGCTGATATGTTATTGTTTGTTCTCTCCCAAACTCTGGACCAGGTATGTTTATACTGAGATCACTTTAGTTGAACATAGCTGGATTCTATTCAGCTAATTATCTCACTTGTGTAAGCAACTTGTTCACCAGAATTAGCAACCTGGTAAATATGCAGTCCCATTCCTTTTGTATATTATTAACCTATAACCCATGTATATAATGTTACTCACATATTCCCAATATGTTCACTTTAGTTGCAGGTTATACAATACAAAACATGGTTCAACAGGGGTAAATACTTGTGCAATAAATCAGATGCATGCAAAAACTCATGGCAAGTCAGCCCTCTGAACTACTACTACAGACTTGCCAGTATGATAGCAGGTCAAAAATGTTTTTTTCCTCCCTTATACAAAATAAGACATCAGTTTCAGTTATATCATTGTTAGTTGGAGACCCCTTGTCAACCACTACACCATCTGGCCAGGATGAATGCTGATGCAGATGTCTGTCGTAATGTTCTGTTTGCAGGTTCTGGCACGTTATTGCACACTGTTTCCTGACAAACGTATCCCAAGTTTACCCGCTTCTGTGCATCTAATCATCCTTTGCTGGCATCCAACTGAAACCAACCCTAGTGTGTTTTCCTCTTTGGTGTAGTTTGATTGTGCAGGTGTGAACACAACATTTGTAGTAAGATAAGTTTGTTTAAGGTAGTTTCAGTCAGGTACATATCTCTGTTCCCTGGGTCCGATGATCTCAGAGTCCTATGTTCACTGGGTCCTAACCTTAACTCTAACCGTAACCCAAGTCCCAGGGAGAGCACATCCGTAGAACTAAGGAATGTCTGATTTACAGAAATGCCCTAGCTGTCTAACTAGCATGTGTTCACTGACTAAGCAACTAGCTCATCTAATCTTCCAAACAAATTATATTCCATCATACAACCAAATATATTTTCATACAAAACTGGTTGAGATTGATAAACTATATTCGCATTCACAGATCTTGCCCAAGGCATAAACATGACCAGATATTGGAACACAATTAATATTGCTTTCCATCAACTAACTCTACTTTCTACTTCATATAATGGTGATTGATGCACTTAATTAAGTACAGCCACTAGATGGCAACAGAAAAAAATAAATTAAAAGTAATGTAAACTGTATAAAGACAGAGAAGACATCTAGAACATCTTTCTAGAAAAGGTATTACAAGCTTCCTGAAGCAACAGAGAAACTACAGAACTACTGTGCTCTGGATAATCAACTTAATTAGGTTTCATTTGTGTAATGTTTTGTTAATTTCCCTGAAATGAACTGACAAAGAACCTTGAAAGTAAACAGATGTAAAAGGTCATGAATTTACTTCTTGCATTGGATGATGGGATTTTGATTATTATAAAAAATATACAAATATAAGATACAGAGTTGCCATCATGGTAATGGGAGTCTTGATCATAGCAGAAGTTCCCATGAAGTGCTAGACTAAGCAGGGAGGATGGTGATATGTTTTGTCCACTTGTGATGAATCGAACGCCACTTATGTAAATTCCCCTTTAGGGAGTAAAAAGGCGTATTAGGAGTAGATTTTATCTTAGTATAGCTAAGTATATATAACAAGCTAGCTTAGCTTTCTAGCCTACACATCTTTACAGTAAGATGAAACCGTCTGAGAAAATTATTACTAAAACCATGAGTAAATTATGAATAATTCCTGGATAAAATAAAACAAAAAAGGACGAAAATGTGACTTAAAAACAACTACAATTTTCAGTAAGTTACTAAAACTATTTGCCAAATCAACACTGCTTCATCTTGTTCCATTTACAAGAAAAATCATGCATGTATGTATGTATGTGTGTATGATCATTGGGTAAATTATTATTTCATCACATGATAACTCATGATGCTAAATTGTAATACCAGGTGTGACCAGGCATGTAATATACTATCAAGGATAGATATGTAAAAAATAATAAGTATAATAATATCGTTCAGTACTGTTATTAAATGTACTGTAGCATTGTTTTCACTACTACAACTATGCAGTGGAAGTCTGAGTGAGATATACCACATTTTCATTTTGTCCACACTGTAGCTATCTGCTCCAAAGAGAATACTCCTGTGGGACAGGTAGATTCTCCCTAAAGTTCAAAAAAGGTAACCTGGCCACTATGGCAGGGAATTCTCTGTGGCTTAGTGAAACAGCTTGCAGAATATTGCATGATTTTCCTGTTTTATTTTTTATTTTAAATGACATGTCTTTGAATGCCCAATAAAATAAACGAAAGTAAACGCTGATTAAAAGTCAGGTTATCCAGATATTTTAATACCCATGTCCATCCATAAGAGTGGCCCTGGGGTATAGGTGGATCTATAATGATCACCATGGTTGAGGTGGTATGAGTTTTACTCTAGAGTCAGCTGCACGTCATAAAGTTGCATATGATATCGGATTTGCAATACATAGCTTTTCTTTTTGTTTTTCTCATCCTGTACATCTTCTTACATTTTTGGTAAAATAATGCAGAATTCTATTGCACCTGCTAGTTATCAGTATTGCTAGCCTTAATTACTGTTATCTTTACGAATTTCTCCATTGTTGCTTACTAGTGGCACTTACCTCTCATTCTCCTTGTGGGCTTGGTCTTCTTTCTTTCATCACCTCCTCTCAGCTTTCTCCTGCCAATCAGTGAACCTGTGAATATGTACCATAATGGTTGACTCATGCTTTCACTACTGAGCATGAACTGAACTGCTCCCTCTGGTGTCGCTCCATTCCCTCTCTCTCTCTTTCCTCATTCTCTCCAGGTTCGGTTTTCACATTCCTCACTGTCTAACAGGCCGGTAAACCTGTGACTACGTTCCTATTAAATGAGTCTGTTTATCCTTTCTGTACCATGAATTAATGTACTGCTAAATGTGCTGAGTTTGTTAGTCAGATCTCCCAACGAAGTCATAGGCTTTTTATTTTGACATAGCAATTAACTGAAGCAGCAAGCAGGGAGTGACGGCTAGCCCATGTGGCCTGATCACGCAGGATATCCACAGAAGGATCAGTTGCTTATATCTCAGTGCCAAATACCACAGAACACGATCTTGTGGAGTCCATGCCTTAATAGGTCAGAGCAGTGTAAGTGTTAATGTTATGGCTGATCGGTACATATTTTTTGGTGTCTTTGGTATCTTTATGATCAACGCAATTTTGAGGTTTTCGTGCTGGTGCGGAAAAGTATGTGTGTGTGTGTGTGTGTGTTCCTAGACTAAGGACAACCAACACCACTTTTTTGCATCTGCATATACATTAAAAACCTATACAGGTGCTTCTCAGTAAATTAGAATATCATCAAAATGATAATTTAATTCAGTAATTTAATTCAAAAAGTGAAACTCATATATTACATAGATTCGTTAGACACAGAGTACTATATTTTTAAAGTGTTTATTTCCTTTTAATGTGCATGATTATGGCTTATAGCTAATGAAGATAAAATCTCTGAAAAAAGCGATTTGTTATACAGAAAGCTTGGCCTACTGAAAAGTCAAACTCAAAAGTGTACAAACTCAATACTTGGTCAGGGCTCCTTTTGTATGAATTACTGCATCAATGTGGCATGGCATGGAATTGATCAGCCTGTGGCTCTGCTGAGATGTTATGAAAGCCCATGTTGCTTTGATAGTGGCCTTCAGCTTCTCTAGTGTCTCTCATATTCCTCTTAACCATACCTCATAAATTGTCTATGGGATTTAGGTCAGGTGGGTTTACTGGTGATACTGTGGTTATTAAACCAGTTATAGGTACTTTTTGCAGTGTGGGCAGGTGCCAAGTCCTGTTGGAAAATGAAATCAGCATCTCCATGATTTATTCGCTCCATATTCTAATTTACTGAGATGCACCTGTACAATTGTATTCAGACAAACTAGACCAATTGTTTTGTATTACTTTTCTGGAAGTAAGTAACCAACCTGACCCTAGACTACGCTGTTGCTTTTAATTATAATTGAAAGAATTCACATGGATTCACAAGAATTCACTTTTTAAGATCAGATGAGAACTTTTTTGTTGCCATTGGGTCCAGATTGTGTGCAGTGTACACCAGTTGTGTGCCTTTTTTAAAATTATATAATAATAAATAAATAAATAAATAAATAAATAAAATAATTATTATTATAAATAATATTATAAATCACTTTTTTTTACTGTGATAGTGTTTTGGTCAGGTTACAGAGACGCTGATGTAATTTTTCATGCTGATTTTGGTGCCTTAAGTGTGTGTGTGTGTGTGTGTTTCTGAAAGTCTGCTGTGTCTCTCCCTATGAGTATGGGCTTTCCTATTGATGCAGTGTAGCAAATTTTCAACACACTTTGATAAGTTGAATCCTTACAATTTAACATGAGAAATAGTCACCATATATCTGTAAGGCTGCTTTATAACGGTTGCCTAATTTTAAATCAATACACAGGTGTCTGCTACAATGTTACAATGTATTAAACATTAACGTGAAATTTTGAAATTGTTATTGAGTTGGCAAGGGTATTATTATTATGGTCTTTTATTTACGTACACCAGTAAAAATGAAAAGCAAACTTTTATATGGCATAAAAAAACAGTTTAGATCCAGGGTGTCCAATCTCAACCAGAAAAGACTGGTATAGGTGCAGGTTTTCATTCCAACCATGCAGAGGCCACACCTAATAGTCTATTGAAAGCCAAGGTTGACTAATTAAACAGAGTGAATCCCATGTGGCTTATACTTGGTAAGAATGAAACCCTGCATGCACACAGGCCCTTTCTCGATAAGACCGGACATCCCTGGTTTAAAATACTTAACTGTGGCACTATGCTCTGTGCTAAAATACTAACCATGTTAATTAATCTGAATCTGAATATATATAGATACACATACATACCCCAAAAGAGCCAGTTTCAGATGACAGTGTAGAAAACAGTGTCAAAGGGCATTCTGCTGTGTGATGTGGAATCTAATTGAATAGTGCCCTCTAGTGGTTAATGGTGGCAATGAGCTCTCAAGTCTTTCAGACACATAAAATTAAATTCTTGTAATGATTATACAATAAGCTGCAATGAACAGTCCATTGATTAATAACTATCACCATCATCAATTCACTTTCTCTTTAACTCTCTGCATGTGCGTATTATACTTCACTGGAAAAATGCTCCTTTTCATGTTAAAAAAATCTTTCAAAATATAGTATTTGACCACTATGTTTGGATGTTAGTTAGTCGTTCTTTTGGGAAATGTAACAATAGGCTTACTAAAAAAATACTTACTAAACTAAGCTACATTTATTGCCTTGTGTGGCTGTATTGTTTTCCATTTTATTTGCAGTTTCGGGTGTATATCAATATTCTGTCATGTTTCTGTAAGCAGAGATGATGGCTTTATTTCATTTAAGGGAAAACATTTAATTCAGGACCAGAATCTGGTCAATGAAAAGTGTTTAATCCTTTCCTGTTCTGCCACTCCCAAGTGCAAAACTGGGCCTGACCAAGGCCAAAGAGTCCATTTTAACCAAAAGCAAATAAATCCTGGAATGAGGACATCTGACGAGAATATAGCATGTCTAAAAATCTCGACTCTCACCGTTTTTTCCTTTTACTTGGAATAAGAATAGTTTACACTGAATTAGAATGTAACACTCGCCTACATAGTCATATAAACTGGAAGAAAAATCACTCCAAAAATGTATATATATATATATATATATATATATATACAGTGCCTCCAAGTAGTATTCAACCCCCTGCAGATTTTGCAGGTTTAC
>JAOVVF010032488.1:0-10310 GCA_028565595.1 Duopalatinus emarginatus | reverse complement strand
TGAACATACAAAACACAAATGAAATGAAACTTTCTGTTTAACAGATCTTTCACCATCACTCAAACTTAGGCTGCGTCCGAAATGCCATACTCCTATACTAGTTAGTATGCGACATGATGTAGTGCGTCCGAATATTTAGTACATAACAGGTAGTATGTGAAAGGTTCCCGGATGTCCTGAGTATGCCATTTCGGACGCAGTCTTACTCTTACTGAAGCAGTGCGTGACAAGCCTCAACATGAACTACGGGTGAATCGAAGGGCCAAATTAGAATTTGCGTTAATGGCACTATTTTTTCTAATCGCGATAATTTGAGATCGCGTTAATACGTTATTATCGTGTTAACTTCGACAGTAAGTTGGCACAAGATTGTCATGTACCTTCGCATGTAAAACAGTCTTAGGTCACCCGGCTCCGTCAGATTCCAGAAAGATCCAACATCCCAGTGACAGCGGAACGTCACAAGTTCCCGGGAATAGCAGCCAATCAGATGAGGCAGAGATTTGTTTTGAGCTGAAAAAAAAAAGAAATGAACCGTTACTACAGCAACCTGGTTTTATATTACAGTCAGAAAGATATGAAGATCTGATTGGCTCCATGTTTTATGGGTAAATGATTTTTTCGTTTGTTTAAAAATGAAGCAGACTATAGTTTTAGTGACTGTTCAGTTTCTCTCTCTCTTTTTCTCATCTTCCTCTTGACAATACCCAATAGATTCTTTATGAGGTTCAGGTCTAGTAACATTCAGTAATATTTTCCTAATCAGAAGTGTGATTTACACTATATAGTCGAAAGCATGTAGACACCTTACCATCACATACATTCTACACATCCCTGCTTTGCTGCTATAATAGTCTTCTCATTTAGAAAGGTTTTCCACTAGATTTTACAGCTGGATTTTGGCTGTAAGAATGTCAGCTTATTTAGACAGAAAGCCATTAATGAGGTTGGGTGAGGAGGCCTGAAGCACAATCAGCTTTCCAGTTCATCACAGAGTTGTTCAATGGGATCATGGTCAAGGTGTGCGGGCCACTCAGGATCTTCCGCAGTGAACTTGACACACAATGTCCTCATATCTTTAGGACTTCTGTAGTCTTTATTGTCATGCTGGAGCAGGTTTGCACTTGCCAGTTATTCCGGTGGAGGAAAATCTTAATGCTACAGCATATAAAGATATTCTAGAAAATTGTGTGCTTTTAGCTTTGTAGCACTTTGGTTTGTTTGAAATGTGGGTGTGGTGGTCACACAGTATATCTGTGTGCCTAACTGTTTACCTGCCTATCCATCTGTCTGTCAGACTGTGTCTTGTATCTGTCTGATTGTATGTCTGCCTGCCTGTCTGTCATGGAGAGGTCATGGAGGTACTGTGTTACTGTGCAAGTAGTAGTTAAAATAATGTTAAAATATAATAGTGAATATAAAAAAACCTGGTTTGTGATGGTTGCTTAAACATAGAATGATTGAGAATGAAAATGACTTTTGACAAATAAAGATTAAAAATGCATATTTAATTCTATATACTTTGCAAAAAAAGAGTATAATATTTACAATAGATGAATACATTTCCTTTTCATATTCCTATAAAATTTTTATTTGCCCATTTGTATATTTGTCTTTATATTTTATCCTGCGTATTAGCAGAATTTGTTGATGCTTGCTCCAACATAAATCCCATAATAGTGCACCCAATACTCTGATATAAATAATGAAACAAATAATACTAAATTAATGATTCAAATTTGCTTTGCACTTATTCATTGTGATCATGTAAATTTTTTTTTATTGCATAATTAAATTAATATATGCACAATGCACAACAATATGTATTTGTGTCAGGATTAGTACTGCTTTTCAATGAAATCTATAATCATTAAAATGAAGGACTTGAAGTAGATTGTCTACTTCTAGCCTATTTGCCTACATGTCGTTGACACATTGTTCCTGGTGTTCTCAGAAAGCAGAAGATCTCCTGTGCTCTTATTTCCACTGCAAGAGTGACAGCATGCAACATAATTCCCAGTTGTAGCAGAGTCAGAGAGGCCAGAGGGTGGCTTTTTCCTGGAAGTGCTGGCTAGCATTTTTCACATGTAAAACTGTTGGTGTGTCAAGCATAGGCTGCCTAAGCTTCAAGAAAGATCTACTCAGAAGCATAGATAACAATCAAACTGCTTTAAAAGATAAAAATCCATCTGAAATCGCATTGTTATTTTAGAATCAGTTGTTTGCCACGCAAGCCTATCTTTACACAGGAGAGTATGGTGAATTTTAATCTGTTTAAAGACACCTTCATATGGAAGGTAGATGATCACACTGAGTGGAAATGTGAGAGATGTTGAAGAGTAGTGGACATGCTGCAGCAGCTCCATTTTTGGCAAGGAGCTATTGTATTAATATCCTGTTTATCAAAGGCTGCCAGATCTGAATTTTCTCTGTTTGTCCTACAGGGGGCAGATCAAGCATGAAGCAATCAGGGAAACTGCAGTATAACTAATTTGTACTAAGTACTAAACAAGCCAATGTGCAACTACACACACACGCACACACGCGCGCACACACACACACACACACACACACACACACACACACACACACACACACTTTTCCCCCATCTGTGCAGCAATAACCATATTAATTATTTTGTCCTGATATGGTTTCCATAAAAATGTATATAGATATTTCAAGTGCTTTTTAAATGATTACGTTCTAAACAATAAACATATGAATCAGTAAAGTTAACAAATGTTTGAACACCTAAAAAAAGTTGCTTTTATTTTTATTCATTTATTTATTTAGTTATTTATTTTGCATTACACCACCTGAAACTGATTCTGCAACGTGTTTTAAAGAATGTTAAAGGAGTAATATAAAAACAACAACAGTCACCATGGATTTTTCTCTACTTTTATCATATGGTTCTGTAAACACAGGGTTGTTTTTTTAATATATCAATTAAATTATTTCCATGTATATATTAAGATGCAGGCTTTAACTTAAATATTAGTGTCAGACCTTAATTTCATTTTTAAACCTCAAAAAAGTCAAAAGTTTTAAAATATAGTATATATAATATATACAGTATTTTACAATATAAAAATATACATTAGTCAGGCAAAAAAAATCAGAACAGATTTTTTTTTTACCTTTAATGTGAACTTCAATCTGCATAGTTTAATTGGGCACCTATGACTCTGTTGCTGGTTCACAGTTCACTTCCTTGGGATGCGTTTTGTAGGTACTAACCACTGCATACTGAGAACACACCACAAGACCTGTTTCACAATGCCTTGACCAGGAGCAAACTGTGACAGCTAGAGGACTGGGTCAGAGCATCTTCAAAACAACAGGTCTTGTGGGGTGTGTCCCAGTATGCAGAGGATAATGCCTATCAAAAGTAGTCCAAGTCCAAGTCGCTCACTGTAAAGTGTAAAGGCTTGCCTGTTTAGGTTTAATCCCATGGAAGATCAACAAAAGTATCTGCTGCTAACATCTTGGTGCCAGATACCACAAAACACCTTCCAAGGTCTTGTAAAGTAAAAGCTTTGACAGGTCAGAGCTGTTTTGCTGACTGTGTTGACAGGTCAGAGCTGTTTTGCTGACTGTGTTGGCAGGCTGTGTTAATGTTATGACTGAAGTAGTGATTTAAGTAACATTTACATATAAGTAGCCCACAGAATATCTGAACAATGTCAACAGCTAAGAACAAAGTGCATTTATTTCAATACAAGAATGTGAAGAGTAGACCTGCATTCCTGAGGAGAACACTCCTGCCAAGTCACCTTGTTTAAAAGAAAAGAAAAGAAAAGAAAACTTTTATGGCTATTAAATGGGGAAAACTCCTAAAATAGACTTAAAATGTGCTACATTTATCATAATGTATTCTATTTATTTGTATTGTTTTCAGGTTTGACCAACACATATACACATCAATTCACCCTTGAATTATGCTTTACAGACTATGCTTATTATCTGGCCAAACTTCCAATGGAGACTACATACAATGCCATGGATAAAATTTAATCCTTATCTGAACTTCTATAAGTGTACATTGTGACTGTTAAATATGCTAAATAAATATGAATTGAATTGAAATGGAATTTTCCACACTATATCCAACACATATCTTTCACTGCAGCAAAAATGTTTAAAGAAAACAGATAAAAAAAAAGTAAAAATCTGTCCTTATTTACCTCCAACATATTACAAGACAGATTTTTGCACAAAAGACCTCCTTCATTAAGTATGCATCAATTCCATCTAATTCATTCAGTTATCTTCTATACTTCACATTATACACTACAACAGGGAATTACATCTTATAGTGTACTGTAATGAATAGAACACACAGAGTGGCCTCTTGAGACGGAAACTAAATTCCTATAGAGGCATTGTGCATTCAGAGGGAGTTGGAGTTCTCTGGCTGGTTCTCACCATCTCTAATGACTGTTCCTCTGATATTATAAGGAGTTTCCTGATCAAAACATCCTGTTTCTTGTGCAGTCTCAGCAATAAAGAACACAGAGTGTTGTTTATAGTCCAAGAGAGACAGATGCCAAACAGAGACCTTTGCATAATTAAACAACATTTACACAGTAATATACAAATGGGAAATTCAATGCAAATGTCAGGTTTACAATTAAAAATGGTTAAACAAGCTTAAAAAAAATATATTATAAAAAAAAATATTTTATGCATCTTACTGGGATATGTAAAGATATGGCTTTGTGCTCATCCAGAGAAATCACATGACCAGTCTTGCAAAGGCAAGTCAATACATGTTCAAACACCACAAGCATAATGCTGAAAATGTACCTATTTATAATAAAAAAAGTACCTTGCATTGAGTCTTGCACATCTTCTGTTGTGACAGCAGCAACGAGGAAGAGGCAGATGAAGAAGAAACGATGGATCCCCATGGCACGGCCTACACAGAGTAGGTTATTATTATTATTATTATTATTATTATTATTATTATTAGTTATTATAGTAGCAGTAGTAGTAAATGAACTAATATAAAACATTTGAGATATTTTTAAAAAGTGTACTATGATATCATTTATCATGATATCCATCATATATGTATATTTTGCCACTACTGAAATAGTCTCAAATTATTTTTAAGTTATATAAAGTATAGAAAAGTATGCAACAAAGAAGAAAGTCAGTCATTAATCAGTGTTTATACAATATACATAATTCCCATGATACTAATTTATATACTGTACTGTGCAAAAGTCTAAATTTTGTTATTTATTTATGAATTCTGCATTATTGAGTCAGTACAAAAACATTTCCAAATTATAAAAATAATAATAAATGATTTTCTTTTATAGATTAAAATAGATCTCCAAAATTCTGTCAGTAAAGAAAGCAACCTATTAAATGAGACAAACAAAAAATAATTATTGAAGAAAAAAAAAAACAGGTAGTACAAAAAGCTGAAATTACAACATATTTTTAACAAAAATGAATATTAATATAGTTTAATCAGAACTAAATTTCACAAACTTTACAATATATTGACATTGATTATTACAATAAAAACACATATTTAAAGTTAAACTGTTTCATATATACAAACTTAAACTGCCTTTTAATCCACAGGGGACAAAAACATGTCCACCAGCAGAGCTAACACTAAACTGCAGCTAACAATTTATAAGCAAGTGAACAAACAAACAATGAAATATTTTAGGCAAATACCAAATATCCAAATGTAACATGAAAATAAATAGTATTATACAATTGTCTGTTGGCCAGGGAGAAGAAGAACAGTGGACATCAAATCAATGCTACCTTTACTACTGAGCACTGGGTGTACATAGTTCAAAACTATGACATGTGAATCACAGTATGGTGACTAGATGTATAAAGGCTTAAAATGATGAGGCAGGATTCACAGAGCCTGTAAACTCTGCTTTACTCATTATTCAGACTGTTTAACTAACAGACTGTATATCCCCGTTTCTTCCATGCACTAGACATGGTGCACACAGTTTGACATAGTAATTATGTGAACTTTGCACCAGATGTTGCTAGGAAATGTGGAGGGGTTTGTTTAAAGAAAAGTGGCAGTCAGACAAATCTGGCAGTTGGGCACAGTTCACAGTGAGGAGGACCAAAAACATGTTTATGATTCAAAAAGACAATATAAAATTGCTGAATATGAATATATAAATAAATATATAAATGTATGAATAAGCTAAAAATAAATATATGTGCTCTTAAACAGGAAGAAACATATAGGAAGTTGAACAAAATGCTAAAGACAAAGCACTTCAAAAAATTTTTAGGGTTCAATAATGGTTCATGGATAATTAGGGATTCCTAGCTTTTAAAATAAGTCTAGTTTGAAGGTGTTTGTAAGGTTCTATACAGAAACTCTAATCAGGAACAACCAAAGAACTCAACCAAAAAGTCAGTGACCAGGTCTGATCTGCCTGAACTCAACACAGATCCGCACCATCAATATTTTAATAAATGATGAATAGAGACAACCAAAGTCCCTAAAATTCCTAGCTATTTCTGGCCTAAATTTATGTTATTTGATATTTTTGTCACAAATAACTAAAATGAAGTTGTGCAGTGTAACTTTTTATTTATTTTCAGTATTTGCTCTAACCTGGTCAGCATCACAGTGGATACAGAGCCTATCATGGGATTGTTGGTGTGGGGCAGGTATAGACCCTGGATGGGACACTAGTCCATTGTGGGATAGCATGCCCACACACACACACACACACACAAATAATCAAATAGTGGCAATTTAGCTTATTGATATTTCTAAGACGAAACTGAAAACCACAAATGCAATAATTATAATAAGAAGAATGCTCAAACTGAGCAAATAAGGATTATGTCATGCTCAGGGCGCCAAAATTGGCAGCCTGGTAGTGATAGGATTTGAACTTACAACCTTCTGAAAACTAGGTCACTCTTTTTTGCTTTTTCTTAAACAGCACCAGAGTAAAACTTGGCTCTTAAAAATGACTAAGATGCTAATAAAACATTTACACTAAGCACAAAAAGATTTTTTATCTAAGGTTAAATTCAAATTAAAAGCAGAAAAAAGAATAAACATTTATGACTTTAAAGGCACATGGAGGCATGTGTTATATACGGATCGAACCATGTGCCAACCCGCACTCTTCCGAAATCCTCAGGTTATGGTCACTTTATTGACAGCCACCTGTAATAGTGTTAATAGGATTGAAGCTGAACGTAGTAAAGACATCAGCATGAAATAACACTCCTTTAAATAATACCCCTGAGCTGTGTTGTGAATGTTTGTGTTCCACTCTGTCCTCTCCTGCTACTGGAAAGTCGATTCTCAGAAACTGTATCTCAGAATAACAGCTATTCCTTTTGCACAAATAAGGCACAGCCTCCCAGTCACACCCACAGTGAGGACAGGCATGGGGTAATTTACTACACTTAACACCAACCAAGAAGAACATTTCACATAAGGAGGCTATATATAGGCCATGTTCTATTGCACACTTTGCAGTCACCTCTTAACATCTGCACATTACACTATTTTCATTTTAGATTTTATTGTATTGTTGTAATGACAATGGTAGATAAAATCTATACTTTAAAAAATCAAAAGACAGCATGCAAAGTCTATAAAGATCATCAATGATGATAGGTTTAAATTCTGAGATAACGATACCGACCCACACAGACCCACCATGCAGGTCTCTCTTCCACTTTTATTTTCATTTTAAATCCAAATAAATGGGGAGAGAATATTTTTATAAATAAAAATACTGAAGTCCAATTATCCTATTTTTTATATTCCTTTTTTTTATTTAACAAGAGAAACAGTACTGATTAGAATTCAATCCAACTTTATCTTAAGCATACTAACATCTGATATCTTAACCTCACTGATATTGTGTTTAAGATAGACATATTTTAAATTAAATAAAATATTTATTTAATTACCTAGATTAAAATATTAGCAGGTGTAAAGAAATTTCTCTTATATATTTAAATGGCCAATAAAGCACAAGAATCAGAATTACTTAATTGTTCGATGTGCTGCAATAAGTCTTCATTCATTAAAAAATGCATGAAATTAAAGCAATTGTTTACAATTTTTCAATTTGCTTACCATAACACCTCAGTGCTTTTTTATTCTAACCAAGCAATGATGGTACCCTATTAAACTTTACCAGCAGCTATGTATCACTAATATTGGCCTGATAAAGAACCAGGGTATTCATGTCATCTGTGCTATGAAAATGCAAACTTTAAATGTATTTTGATGCAAATATGTTTCTATAAATTACAGATACATATTACTGAATAACTGCAATACTTGATGTATTGCTTTGTGTATATGAGAATGTATCTGTCTCCATTGCAGGGATTTAAACCTGCAACCTCTTTTAATGCATGTGCATATTCATGAGCAATTTGCCTAATTCAGTAAATTCCAGATTTCCAAGAAACACTTTCTGGGTCTACCACCAGTGCTTGGGACATTATTACGCAAGAGTAATATTATATAAGCTGATTTCACAGAGCTCCATCAGAACGCTAACAACCAAACAAACACTTTTTATGGACAGTATGTTCCCAGCATGTAATCTGAAGCAGTGTCCCAGTGCATTGCGCAATAACTTAAAACACACAGAGCTGATACCGCTGAAGGTTGTGTTACCTTGTGATATGACTAACAACAGACGAACAGCAGGGTCCATGTATTTACTGTGTGGACAAAAAAACACTTTCCACTGTTTGTATGCACAATTTTCTTAATGTAACAGTAATACTATAGTGTATGTACTGTAGTGTACTGCAGTGTACACACACACACACACACACACAACAGTTTCAAATGTTAAACACTCACCGTTACAGAGAGTAAATCAGTCTTTAAAGCCCCACAATAGCAGCTTTGTAATACCTAGGGAACTGTGGGAAATCCAGTCTCTCCACAAGCTTCATGTAAGCTGCTTTACCCGAGTTATGGGATTCCTCGACAGATTCCCGCTCGGATTTATAAATCCAGAATCGATTCCGCGTTTTGCTTTCATTTATCCCGCATCCGTTCCTTGTTGATCGCCGAAATGCTGAGACTCACTAAATCCAATACACGAAAGAAAAGTGGACCAGACGACATGTAAAGTTGTCCCGATCGTCTACCATGCAGCTGAGACGTGTTTTCGCAGTCGTGTCCTGAGTGAGGCGGGGACTCCGCCCTCAGCGCGCGCGCTCGGTCCTCGTCTGCTTTCTAGTAATGCACTTAGAAAGTAATGATTTTAATCACTTTCATTAATACTAGTAGACTTTACTGCAAATTATTAAGGGGGGGGGGGGTTAAAAAAAACTGTCAAAATGTTCAACATTATTGTGTGTGTGTGTGTGTGTGTGTGTGTGTGTGTGTATAAGAGTACATATATATATATGGTAATTGATGAAATTATTGTCACTCTTCATATATACATATATATATATATATATATATATATGAAGAGTGACAATAATTTCATCAAGAAGTACTCTTTATCCTAGAGAGTGGTGTGTATCTTAAGCAGGTACACAGGTGTGATTAGTTGGAAGCACTGCACAGCATGTGCTGTACCTGTCTGTGTACTTTGTTTGGGGGATTAATTAGTTGTTATAAAAACACACACGTTGTTTTACTTAATTTACCTAATAGTATACATCTAACTGGTCTATGCATGTTAGGTATTTAGTGTTAGTAAGTATGATCAGGAAATATTAATGTCAACATATACTATCACTCAACACTAAACATATACTATCTTATACGTTATATCAGGGGTGCACAACTTCAGTCCTGGACACAAACGCACCCATTAAACCAACAAGCAGTTGCCAGAATGTTGAAAAGATACAATTGTATAGGATGTCTTAATAGCATTACAATTTTGCTTGCATGAGAATGGCCCTGTACTCAAAAATTGGAAAAATTCAACACATTGGAAGTATGGTACAAGGGGGACCTACCTACACAATATTAGTATAGTAGTTCTATCAGAAAGCACAGAACATAAACAAATGGCTCAGTATGGGGCATGTGGCTTTTAAATACCTTGCAACTACATGAACAAAAGACAGTACTTAAATAGACAGACTAACTATGAAATACCCCAAAAATTTGAATGTAATCAAGAACATAAAACAGGTGGGAAAAACTACTAAACTAACTAAAACTCACTGGATGCAGTCATTTTTGGTGGTCGCTGGGGATTATGAGAAATGAAGTCAAGTCAAGTCAAGTCAAGTAGTTTTTATTGTCATTTCAACCATATACAGTGTTGTACAGTACATAGTGAAAC
>JAOVVF010032487.1:0-10311 GCA_028565595.1 Duopalatinus emarginatus | reverse complement strand
GCCTCTTTGATATAATTGTAAATAAGATGACTGAAATGATCAAAATCAATGTCAAACTGGCCAAAACACTTTATTTCGGTGGGGGTTGAATAAATTTGATCACAACTGTATGTACAGAAGTTGGTCACTATCTTGCTACATACACTTTATAAGTGTGTACTTCTCCACTTGGTGCTAAATGAGAACATGCCAAAGGGATTTTCTGCCAGCTGCTAGAGGGATTCTCTGCCAGCTGCTAAAACAGTTCTGTTGGCTATGTCTATGGTGAAAGATAAACACTGTTCACCAGGATTGAATGCTTTACTTTGTATCCATTAAAATGACTGATGGCATTTAAATTTTTCCAACAAATCTGGAAAATGACGAGGGACTACTCTCAGTTAACACAAGAATCTAGCCAAACAAACCGACTGTACTGAATTGAAATGAATTCAATGCTATTTGTGTTATTTGTTCTCATGGGAACGGAGAGGAAGTAGTATAAGAAAGACGCTAATTAAATTAGCAGGTTGCTAAATTGTAATTAATTTCTCACTGAAGCAGTGTAAAATGTTTTTTGCTTATTTTATTAATTGTGCCCTATGCAAACTGGTGCAATATATTTCTCATATTAAACACAGACTATGTTACCTTGTCTATGAGTAATGTAATTTCTCAGAATCAAATTGGTATTTTTTTAAACTGATGAAATAAAAGCAGTCCCTTGACCTTCTCTTTAAATAAGCCCACGTCTGCATGTGTGCCAGAGTCACCTTGCTGTGGCTCTACCAGCTTTCATAATTTATCAATGTCTAGAGCTGTAGTAATATTGCATTCTTCAAAAGTAGCCGGCTTTATAAGACTATTCTCCCATCGCCTCTCCTTCGGTCGCCTTTTTTTCTGTTACATTATGCAGAACACCTTTTTTCTGCCCTCCTGTCTGTCTCTCTTTGGCTGTCAGTATGAAGATGGAGCAGTGGGAGATGGAGACAGTGCTATCACTGTAGATTTTTGCTTGTGTGATGCTATGGTGTGACATGAAGTCTATGTTTTTTTGGGCTGTCCTCCAGCTTTCTGTTTTTTCCATTCTTGGGTCATTCTGTGCCAAATCAACCAATTTTCATAAACATTCCCAGGTGACCACCTTAGATTTTGATGAAAATCTGCCATGAATGAACCTTATTTGGGTAATTAATACCCATAAGAATATTTCAGGAGTTATGTAATATTTAAATTTTGGTGCTATGTCCCCTGTTAATACTCACGATTTGCCACTATGATCCGTAAGGGATTTTGAAGTGTCATATCTTCATTTCTAACTGTGATACAAAGCTGAAAATGTGTACCCTGGCTCAGTTCTGTTGCTTTTTCAGAATATTGCAGTGTGAAGGTCTAAGCAGTAACAAATTACAAGTCTGCCAAAATCTAATTTTGGTTAGCGGCAAACCCCATTTTTTGAGGACAGGATTATCAACAGGTCTGGGCTTAAGATTATACTGGATTATTGTTATTTGGAGGAGATACTCTAAGCAAATGCAGTATTACCCCAATTGAAGACAAGATCTCAGATTTATAGGCAATCAAAAATGTTTACAAAAAATCAAGCCCCGCCATACCACCACCTACAAGTGGGTAATTGACTATACGGACAGTTACCATTACTAATGAATAATCCAGTAAAATATTTGATCCAGACCTCTTGATAATCCTGTGACCCTAGGGTCAAAATCAAAAATGGGGTTTGCCGCCAACCAAAATTGGATTTTGGCAGGCTCATAACTTGTTACTGCTTGCACCAACCTTCCTCTGAAAGCATGGATAAAACTGAGCCAGCCTACCAATTTTCAGCATTGTATCATGTTTAGAAATGAAGATATAACCCTTCAAATTACCTTACAGATCATAGCGACAAATCACAAGTATGAAAATGGGGCGTGGCACCTAAATTTTAAGATTACATAACTCTAGAAATAGTAGGAATCTCACCCCATCACTCCATATAAGGTTCATTTTGGCGGATTTTCGTCAGAATCTGAGATAGTCACCTGGGAGCCTCTGGTAGATTTGGAATGGCATAAGCTTCTTTCTTTTTCTTTGCACCTCTGTTGCATTGTTACATGACTGCAATTAAAGCACCTATATAGATGGCAGCCTTGGAAATATATGAGGGACTATTTGGCCTTGTTATCTCTATGAAATTCTAAAAACTGAAGGCTGTCCTGGAGTTAGATGCCTTTTCTTGAGTCTGTTTGCTCACAACAAATACATTTAAAGTCTTTGCAGGCGAATTTGCAACCTCACTTTTCAGTGACCTTTCAAAAAAACGAACTGAAAGAACTCTGGTGGGAGTTTGTTGTTGAAGTTTAGAGTTCAAGTCGACAGTTCATGTGTTGTGTGTGTGTGTTGCAAAGAGACACAAATGAATAGACTGGTGGTAATGAGACAGAGGTGCGAATCATAATGCATTACCTACTGGTTTTACCACGCCCCCTCTACCACAAAGGGCTATGGATTGTGTGGACAGCTTTTATGCCAAAGGTCTACTTCAGTTGAGTCAGCATGTCTAGCAATTATGAACAAGGTCTTTGTGACTCACTGTGCCGTCTTCACTGAAGGTCTGAATTTTTCTGTGTGCAACAGTGGAGACTTGGCTGAGGGCAACATGAGGTCAGCCAGACGAAAAGACAAGTCTGAAGTTGATGATCCAAACATAATTCTAAAGTTTCAAGCATGAGTTTACAGTAGATATGACCGCAAACTTGACCTAGAAGGTCTCTTCTCATCTTTTCTTCTTCCCTGTATTAATCTGATGGCTTAGTGCCTCAGACACACAATCTCTAATAATTGAGCTAAATCAGTGCAAATCAAGTAGTCTGCCAACTTTAAGTTGAACTGCCATACTTCTCTCTCTCTCTCTCTCTCTCTCTCTCTCTCTCTTTCTCTTTCTTGTCTTCAAGTCAGACACTTTCCTCTTTCCTAATCCTCTTTCACGTGTCACAGTTGGATGAGACAGCAAGTACAGCAAGAGTTTAGAGGAGCTAAACAATGAAAGGGGCGACTGTATGTCTCTCCACACTCTCAGCAGACTCAACCCCTGAACTTGTGTGTGTGTGCATGTGTGTATTCCCATTGTGATGGTTAGACAGCTGAGTCACAGAAGCTCCAAAACAGCAGGTCTGGTTTAGTTGGTCTCAATATACAATGGTTAAAATCCACCAAAAGTGGTCCAAGCAAGGACATCCAGTCAACCAGAAAACAGGATCATGGTTGTGCAAGTCTCACCTTGTGTATAGGATGTGAAGGCTAGCCCATGTGGTCCAAATTCCGCAGAACATCAGTCAGAGGTCTTGGCTTGATAGGTTCCTTGATAGGTCAGTGCTGTTGAAAGTGGAAGTGAATTTGCCTGGAGAGAGGGGCAGCCCCAAACCACGGGGTCCCGGGAGCAGTTGGGGGAGTTAGGTGCCTTGTTCAGGGGCACCTCAGTCTGTGTGGGGATTGAACCCGGGACCTTCTAGTAACAAGATCTAACCACTAGGCTATGGCTGTGTAGGCAGGTAGTTTTAATGTTATGGTATACACTGTAGCCTATTGTAGTGTTTCTATCAGGCCCTCTTTTATCAGCCGTTTGGTTTTGCCTCTCTCTATTTCTCCCTCCTCTTTTTCCCCTTATGTAGCTGATAGTCTGTCATTTCAGGGCCCCCAGTCCAAGGCAAATATAAATTTCCTTTCTATATCACTTTCCTGTCTGTGAAAGGAGGTTTGGCAGAAGAGATGTATATTTGAATAGGGCAAACTGAAAGAAAAAATTCTTATTATCATCTCTTCCCCAGTCTTTCACACCGCCTTCCTTTCCTAGTGAAGATATGCATTTTTTCCTCTTTCTATTACTCTGAGTCACCCTCTGTATGTGCTGTTGACATTCTCCATCTTTTATTTTTTCTCCTTTTTTCCCACAAGTTCACCTAATATTACAAAAAAAAAACCTCTGAAGGTAAAGGCTCTGTAAAGATGCCACTGAGATAGTATGTGATCTGGAAGAATAATAATGGCTAAGTTAACTTGTAAGTATGGTTCCAGTTCTCAGATCAGGGTGATTTTTTTTTCCTGTGTGAGTGTTGCGAGTTTTCTTTTGACTTGTATTTTAAAACAGCTACTCTTTGACCACTGTGCAGTGGAACTGTCCTCTACATTTGGCCATCTGTACAGTGAACCATACACACCTGGGGAGCGGTTGGTGGTTAGGTTGCTTGCTCGAGGGCACTTTAGTTGAGTCTTGTCGGTTGCAGGGATCGAACTCCTTAACCACAAGCCTACATCTGCCACACTAAAATCATTTAATATAGGAAATCACTAAAATAGAAAATGTTGCCCAGCAGACTGGGTTTGTGCCTCATCATGGGTGAGTGTGCATTAGATTTTATTTAGGATTTTTGAGTTATAGGATTTAATCATTTTGTATATGTAAAACAAATTGTGTTAATGTAGCTCAATTAAATTTTAAAGTAAATGCAGTGACCTTTTTAATTGTATAAAGAATGATATATACTTTGATATGCTTGATATGCATATAGCTATAAAAAAATGCTTTTTTCCCCTAACTCTTAATGCCTGGCTTTGCTCTAGTTTCCTTTTTCCTCTGTTGTTTTTTTTTTCTTTACTCTCTTTTGCTCTAATTTAAATCTGTTGCTGTGCCCCCTCTCCCTTTCCCTCCCTCCATCTGGCACTGTTCCTGCTCCCTGGTGATCTCTGGCTCCAGATAAGTGCAGAACGATGCTGTTCTCTCCTCCTGTTGTGTTTAAAACTGAATATGTATGTGTGTTTCTGAGAATCTCCAGAGACTTGTACAACACAGAAAAAACACCCAGACACATCTTCAACACCCTAATACTCACTCCCATTAGTGCACTACACAGTTCTGTGCGGTTCTGTAACACAGCCGAGTTGACACTCATTATGCAACATCCCAGTAGAAGCAGGGTTAAGTAGAGGTAAGAGTTAGAGCACTTAAATATCTAGAGATATGCTACGGATGATATTAGTTATTGCTTTTCTGTTAAACAGCCACGGCATGCTTTTTCTGTAGTTGTTCAGTTGGGTGTGAGCTGGTGACTGGGAAGGCCATAGCATGCAATTTACATCATCGTCATCCTCATCACAGCCCTCAGGCCTTGTGGATAGGGCATGGGTCAACCTGGATGAGACTCAGTTACTGCAGTCACTCCTATCTGTGTCATTTAAAAAATGTTTTACATTGATTAGCCACAGCAATCTTGGTTTACTTGGTTAATCATGTTTACTTGATTCGATCCAGTGCGCACTGCTTGACCGGTAATGCAGTAGGGTCTTCGGTACAAGTTTCTCTGCTATGCACACAATATCAGATGTACTACATCTGCCATCTTAGCAACATCATTTGATTTATATATGATGTCACACCACCACCGTAAAAGTCTTACCACATGGCTTCAGATCTGAGATATCAAGTCTCAGTGCTATGAGCAGTGTACTAATTTCTACGTTTAGACGTTAGATTGTAAATCTAACAACAGTGATATTAATCCCAGACATTTAACCTACTCTGATTTTGCATTATCATGTAATTGAGATACATTTCTTGATTATTGAGATGACAATTAGCTTGGTTAGCTTTTTGTCAACATTCAAAATTGGACAAAATATGTTTGGGTTTCTCCACAAATCAATTCATAACGTTACTTGGGGTTGTATACAATAATAATATTTTATTTTATATGGTTGTAAACTGCCGGCTTCTCACTTTCTTACGTTTTTCTTCTTCAGCTTCGAACGTCTTCACAGCTACATTTGAATTATGGGTACATTATTGGACCACAGTGTGCTGTGTTCACACCCTTTAAAATGTTCTCCTGTGCATATGAGTATGCCATGTATTGTTTAATGTCTTGTATTTTAAAACAAGTGTGATCTCTGACCACTGTGTGGTGAAATTGGCCTCCACGTTTGGCCTATCTGTACAGTGAACCACTTTCATATACTCTAGTAAACACTCACTAGTAGATCAGTGGGCAGCCCCTATCCACAGCACCTGGGGAGCGGTTGATGGTTAGGTTGCTTGCTCGAGGGCAATTTAGTTGAGTCTTGTAGGTTGCGTGGATTGAACCAGGGACCTTCTGGTCCCGAGACTGGTTCCTTAACCATAAGCCTAACCCTAAGCCTACAGTTGTCCCACTAAAATAATTAAAATAGGAAATCATCAAAGTAGAAAATGTTGCCCAGCGGTCTGGATTTGTGCCTCATCATGGTTAAGTGTGCATTACATTTTATTTAGGATTTTTTATTTATAGGATCTATTCATGTAGGCTAACTGCACTGTCCTCTACCTGTATTTATTGTTTATTGTTCATTTTGACAATAAGCTTGGTTGTCTAACTAGCTAGCTCACATTCAGTGGTAGAATTAACATTTATAAATTGGACAAAATTGAAATTTAAAGAAAAATTTTGACATTTTTTTCTTCAGCTTCAAACAACTTCACAGCTACAGCTAAATTATAGGAGAGATTATCGGACCACAGTGTGCTGTGTTCACAAAACTGGCTAGCTCACATTCAGTGGTAGCATTAACATTTTTAAATCAGACAAAATTGAAATGTATAGAAAAATTCTGTCATTTTTTTCTCTTCAGCTTTAAACACCTTCATAGCTACAGCTAAATTATGGGATAGATTATCGGACCACAGTGTGCTGTGTTCACACCGTTCAAAATGAATACTATGTATTTCAACACACTGCCTGTTCTGGCATACTGCTTTGGCTTTCTGCGTAGAGACCTAGTCTTGTGCACCTCCATTTCTGTGAGAGAGTACCTCTCTACGGTTTATCAAAGAATAACTTTCTATGTAGTATTATGGTTGTTATTTATTAAGTTGTTGAGAATAAACTTCACTGACACTTTACAGACATTCAGGTTGAGCTTACTGATGAAATACACTTTAGGAAAACATATCTGAAGAACAGAACGATAAGAAAATACTGAATGCCAAACGAATGGTTCATAAATCGCAATTCTAATGCAAGTTAATGTCTTACATCTCCAGAATAAAATGAATAATGATATTTGCTGTATTGGAATATAATGACATGGATTGAACATTTTCGGATACTTCTATTCAATGTTGATGGATGTTAACGTGCCGCACTTGACTCAAATGGAGCAGAGCTTTATAGGCTCCTGAATACTTTTGTCTTGTTAGAGCATCACTTTTATTTGAGATAGGCACTCAGACTCTGCACTCTAATGAATTTGACACTTTTTATGACTTTAGACATACATAAGGACAATGCACAAGCACGTAGCTCTCTCTGTCTCTCTCTCTCTCATTCTATTACTCTCACTCTCTCTGTCTTTCATACACACACATCCTCAGTCATTCCCTCAGTGCTCTATTCTTTACATATTAATATAATAAAATCAATTTGCTTTACAAGCACAACTCTTTTCTTTATTTCAGTTTCAGATGAACAGTGAGACACAACGAGAGGCTGTTATGTTAAAACGTTTAAATGAAAGACAGATAGGTGTGGGGAGAGAGAGAGAGAGAAAGAGAGAGAGAGAGAATATGTACAGATGGAGGTGAGGATAAAGGTAGGATCAAAGATAAATGTGGAATCAGAATGGCTGTATAGATTTACAGCCGTCTTCTTTCATTATTTTTGCGTGAGTGGAATTATCGACGAGTTTTCTAATAGGTGAGAGACAATTACCTGTGTGTGTGTGTGTGTGTGTGTTGAAAGATAACGCACCACAATTGTGCTCTGTGTCACTGAATTGTTCTGGACTTTCTTCAGCTTTTGGACTTTTTTTTAGGAAAAAAAAAACAATTAACTGCCAAGACATAATCAAGACTTAAACTCAGATACATGGCATGATTTTTAAAACCATAACACACAATTAAAAGAGTGGGACACAATACTTTATGATCGATTGTAATCAGACTAATTAACCACTGATAACAACCGCAGATCACACACTCACCTCCAACTGTGGGGTGAGTACTATAAGTGAGGCCGGATATTTAATTATTTAAATATTATATTGATTAGCGTTTTTTTTAGCTTTTGTGCCTTTGTTTTGATTCTCAGTCATTTAATGAACAAAACAGGAGGCAGTGTACAAAATTGTTTTTCTTCCCTACTAATTTCTTCTCATTTGCCAGTTCTCACCTAAAAAACAGTTTTTGCCTATTACATGCTTGCCTCCAAAAGTATTAGAACAAGGTCAATTCTGCAGTACTCCGAAGACATTTGGGATTGTCTTCATATTCAAAAAATGAATATTTATGCTTACATTTCCCAATATTTATGTCCAGATGTATAAAACATGGCACGTTTTCAAGTGATCAGAAGTATCAGGAAATGTGACTAACATGTGATACTTGTTGCCCAGGCAATGCTATTTCACATAAAGTGTTTCTCATGTGTTTTCATGTGTTCTTTTTTTCCATGTGGTGCCATTTTCTGTCTGGACGACTCAACATCTGGGTTGCATCTTTGCTTCATGGCTCGGGATGAATCTCTCTCGTGTTCTCTTTGGCTGCTCAACTGTAACCTTGTCTTTCTTGTTTATTTTTTTTCTCTGGACAGGTAAGTAGTTTTTCTCATTTGCTTTATGTGTGTGTGCGAGAGAAAGAGAGAGAGAGAGAGTGTGTGTGTGTGTGTGAAGGTGTGTGTGAAATTTTGTTTTGACTAAGTAAGGTCAGTGAGCTCTCCCAAGGAAAAATGTAGATTTTATTCCCCAGGAACCAGCATTCTCAGCATCTTTTGAGAATAACTGCACAAAAACAATAACTGTACAGCCAATGAGGTGGAAATAGCATGGTGTTAATATTTTATTCGTGTTTTTCTTTGATCAAAAGTGGTCTGCGGTAGTGCCTACCCTACTGCATATTCAGTGCATGGATATAAATGTCAGCACACTCAATATTTGTCTTGTGCTGTAAAACATACTCTACCTTTAACACTAGAAAGCCCAGGATTCCATAACTGCTAGAAAAGTGGTCATTTTGACCGATAATAAATTAGGGTGACCATACGTCCTCTTTGTCCTGAACATGTCCTATGTTTGGGACCTAGAAAAATCATCCGGCCGGGATTTCTAAATTGCCAAAAAAGTCCAGGATTTGATTTGCCATCCGTGTGGGGTTTTGAATGCCAGCATTGGTCGGCCATGTACATGTCCAACACGCACACTCGGCCATTGCAGCCGCTTGCTGGCCGACAATAGCAGGTTGACATTGTATTTTATTTGGCAGGCTGACATTGTATTTTATTTTAATATTTGGTCATGAAAAGAATGTGCCATGTAATTATTTGTTATTATTGTTTAGGGCTAAACATTGAATTGAAAGGAGTAAGATCATGTGGCCATAAAAGCATTTTTCGTTGTCTTGTTAATAAAGTTTGGTAACATAATTACATGGTTATGGGTGGATTTGCCAACTGTTTACATACCTTCCCTATAGACATTGACATAGTGCCACCAGTTACTTGAAATAACACCCCAAACCACCACCACATTCGGCCAAATGAAGGTGTAGGTCTGCCCTGTGCCACCTCACTACCCCAAATGTGAGCTCTCTTTTTTTGAAAACCAAAACATGGTCACCCTAAACAAATACTAAATCATGCTAAGTGCCTGAAATTAACTGTAGTATTAATTGAAAACAGCAAAATGTTGTTTAGTGGGTTACCACAGAAAAAACATTCTAGTAATGTGACCGGTCATTTTAGTTCTGTGTGAGTTTGATGCAGGTTGACATGCAGCTACACTACTAACAGTCAACACATGTAACTTTGTCCTGCTGTGTACAACTAGCACAAAATGCTTCGTGACATTTCTCACAAACAGCCTGAGTTGTGGCTTTGCTTGCCATGTCTGTTCACTCAGAACTGCTTTGTTTTCTTTGCCGTCCGCTGCTGTGGTAGATGTATAAATGCTCATAACGGTTTTGTGCTTTTAATATTTCACAGCAATTTTAGAGTAAATAGGCTGTAATGTAATAAAAATCACAGATTGTTATACATTAGTGGTTTATTATGTCAAAGCTATTGCATCTGAACATTTCAAAAGCGTTAAAGCACCTTTATTTTATGTTCGCTTTTCATAGACTCATTTGTTGGCTAGGATTAACCATCTAAGTAATGCAAAAAAAATGGGATAAGAACAAACTACACTGAAAAAAAAAAATGTAGGAACGTTTTTCGTACATTTAACAGAGCATACAGTACTGTGCAAAAGTCTTAGGCACCCTATATTGTGTTTAGTACAACTTTTGTTATAGACATTTATTTTATG
>JAOVVF010032486.1:0-10315 GCA_028565595.1 Duopalatinus emarginatus | reverse complement strand
TAGTAATATACTCTGAGTAACTAGTCTTCATTAACAGTGAAGGAGTATAAGGGGGTGATTACAATGTAGAAGTCACTAAAGTTTCGAAGATGATTACTCCTACAGTACAGAAGAATAATCATTTAGTCAAAGGTATAGCAAAGATGTCACAGAAGTGGCATAAACGTTGGCCTGATATTGACCAACCATGGCCATTAGAGGGGGACCCTCAATCCAGATGTAACATGATGCAAGTACTTGTGTCTACGTGGAATCATCTGAAAAGGAGGGTAAGGCTGGTAAAAAGCGAAAAGGCGGAATGTCAAGAAGTTAAAATTAAGGGCCAAAAAAAATGGAGATGAAAGCGATTTGGAGGATATCATGGGTGGATATGACCCTGCAGTCAGAAAAATATTTTCCGCTAGAGCGGAAAAGAGAGGAGATAAAAGCTGAAGAAAAAAGAATGTAGGGGACAGCTTTAATAACAGCAAAAATGGAGAAAGTGATGGAGATTCGGACACTAGGGGACGTTTGTCTCCAAGGGGTTTTTCTCCCGAAGCTTCTAGTATGAGCATAGAAGACAACAGAAGGAGAGCATTAAGAGAAGCTGGATGAGTCAGCTAGATCTGGAGCTCAGAAAGCGGTGGAGAGTGAATTAGAGCAGTTAGATAGATAGATAGATAGATAGATAGATAGATTTAACTTCATTGTCATTGCTCAGTACAAGTACAAGGGAACGAACTATAGTTAGCATCCACCAAAAGTGGATGTGCAAATAAAAACTGTGCAAATATGAAAAAGCAATGTGCAATATCTGAGTGCAAATATGAAAAGTTGTGCAATTGAATTTGAGCATAGTGCAATTAACACCAAGTGATAAATAAATGCAATAATTAAGGCTATATGGATAAAAAATAGTAACAGTTGATACAGAATAAATATGTAGAATGGATATATATTTAACTGAATACAGAATGAATATGTTGTATGGTTAAATATGATATAATATTTACAACGTATTAGTCCAGTGTGTGTGTAATGTGGGCAGTAGTTGTCCTGATGTAGTGTGGTGTAGTGGATAGTTATGTATGTATTGAGGAGTTCAGTAGTGTGACAGATAGTGGGAAGAAGCTGTTAATGGTGCACTGGTAAAAGTTTGTCAGTATGTAGGGGGACAGATAGTCCTTCTTCAGGAAGTAAAGACGCTGCTGTGCCTTTTTGACCAGACAAGAGGTGTTGATTGTCCAAGAAAGTTCCTCAGAGATGTGGACACCCAAAAACTTGAAGCTAGAGACACATTGTACCTCAGCTCCATTATGATGCTGGATCTCCTCCCTGTATGCTGATTCATCATTGTCATTGATGTGACCAACCATCGTTGTGTCATCTGCAAATTTAATGATGGTGTTAGATCTGTGCAGTATGGGTAAATGGGTAAACACGCAGTCATGTGTAAACAGAGAGAAGAGATACAGAAAAGACAACTTCAGAAGAAATCTGATATTAAGTATGGGTTGCGTTCCAGAAAAGGAAAGATTCCAGAAAAGATGTGTCCAGTGGTTGTTCGAGAACAAAACTTGGAGTATAAGCCATGGCAAAACAGATATGTCAGATATTCTTAATAAGCTGTTGACTCCTCAGGATTGGGCAAACCCCTGTCAAAACTGGAGGAGGTAATGGTAGGAATACAGCCTGCCATTGGAGACATAAAGAGACTCTTGGCTAACGTTCTTGGGGTTCCAGCTATGAAAGAGATTCTACAGAAGTCTAGGGCTCAATCGATATGTGGGGACTGTTGTGAATGATCCAGAGTTGTTCTCTGCGAATAGAGGTCGAATGTGGATAGAGCTGAGGAAACGTTCCCAACCAATGTGCAACCTGATAATATTCTTATTTGAGCCATTGAGGCAGGGCAAAAACCAGAGAGCTTATATGTCTTAGCATGGTTAAGAGTGTATATACGGATGATATTACACATCAAGTGGAACTGTATAGGAAGAGGGAACATGAGCAGAAAGAACAGGACCAAGAGACTTTGAGGAAACTTTAACTAACGGACAGTATGAAGTTAGATATGATATGTTAGATTTGACATGATAAAACCAGTTAAGGGAAGAGGTACATGTTAGTAGTAGTGGACAGATTTTCACGGTAGCCTGAAGCTTGTCCAAGTAAGCGAAAGGATGCTCAGTTGGTGGCTAAGTTTCTGTGTAGAGAGGTTATAAGTAGATGGGGATTTCCAGACCGAATATCTTCAGATAATGGACGCGAGTTTGTGGATAAGACAATGAAACTGCAAAAATCAGGAATTAAGCAGCGGTTTGGTGCAGTCTACCATCCACAAAGTCAAGGAATCTGTGAGAAAATGAATGAATTCTGAAAACCGTATTGTTAAAACCTGTCAGCACACAAGATTAAATTGGGTAGCGGCGCTTCCGCTGGTGCTAATGGTGTGTTGTGTGACTTGCATATAACACAGGAAATGAAAAAGTGACTGTATATTTACTTATAGGAGTTGATTTATATTAATCAATATTTACTGTGTGTTTGTTCTGTGAAAAGATACTGGCTGGTGGGTTTTCCTTCTTTCCTCTAGTACAGCAAAAGGGGGGAAATGCTACTGAGAATGCTGAAGGAATTCAGAAACCCAACAGAGACAATAAAATGGACTGAAGGATGTTTGCATTCACTACATCATACAACACTAGAATGCCATAGTGGAGGTCGACGCTGTTGAGGAGTGTTATACATCGTTATATTAGAGATACTTTACCCCAACTGCTTTGCTTCATCTGTTTATCAGAATATAACAGTGTATACATATATGGGTGGGCCCATGCTTGATTTTATCCTAAGATTTTGGATTAAATATAAATAACATTCGCAATCTATCTCACACCATTCAATTCAATTCAATTTTATTTGTTTATTTGTGCTTTTAACAATGAACATTGAATTTTGTCCTATGCCTGACACCGTAGCTTCACAAGAGGGAGATCTGTAAAGGTGGCTGAACAGGTGAGTAATCAGGGAACTGCTTTGCTTTGTTTGAGCCTGAGCCACGAAAAGTTTGATCTCCAGGCTTCAGCTTAATTTATGCTTTATTTGCACACAAAAAGGGACTTTTGACGCCTGTTTACCAACAGAAGAGAAGATTTATTAACATTTAAGCATCCTTGGTGAGCGCAGTGAGGTATGTTTGCTTGTTTGTTTGGTTGACTTTCATATGAAACATTGTATCTGTAACATGTAACTTTTGTATCAGTATGTATGTATGAACTTTGAGTAAATGACTGCCGTTGATGTTTTAATATCGATGCATAAAATATGACAATTGTACTGTGAAGACTGTATGGTGATTTGTTGGGGGGTTTTTTTGTATGTTTGTATACCCTCACACGCAGTTTTC
The DNA here is from genome assembly GCA_028565595.1 of Duopalatinus emarginatus. Taxonomy (NCBI): domain Eukaryota; kingdom Metazoa; phylum Chordata; class Actinopteri; order Siluriformes; family Pimelodidae; genus Duopalatinus; species Duopalatinus emarginatus. The sequence continues at coordinate 6,927 of JAOVVF010032486.1, read as the reverse complement.
ACGGTGCTAAGGTGAACCTGATGATTCTGCTGCAACAAAAATAAAAGACACCTTGAGCATCTGTCGAGACTCTCTTTTGGGATCCAAGGGTTGCTACACTATTTATCTATAAACAAACAATACAAAAACACAAACCGAAGACTACTATGGCATACAGTCCAGAGAGCAAGAATACAAATTTACATGAGAATCCGTTAACAAGCTGTGACGTGATGGCATAAACACCAAGCTTAAAGAGTTTGTACAGTTACATTGCATTTACATTTAGATTTATGGCATTTGGCAGTCACCCTTATCCAGAGCGACTTACAAGAATGCTTAGTTAAATTCTTGGAGTATCTGAAACTAGTAAAGGTAAATCAGGATTCAAGTCAAGTCAAGTTTTTATTGTCATTTCAACTATATACAGTGTTGTACAGTACACAGTAAACCGAAACAATGTTTCTCCAGGACCAAGGTGATACATAGAACAATAAACTTGTGCTGAAGTATGTGCAATGACGCAAGACGATTTACAATAAATACACAAGACAAAATACAATAAATTGACACTATTTACATTGACACTAAAATTGACATTGACATAAATATAGGGAGGGGATAGTGCAGATAGCCCACTGGTAGTGGGAGCAGTAAGGTGCAGTTATGTCAATTTCTTGTAAACATTCTGTTTTTTTAGCAGCAGTATTGTCCATTTTTGGTAAGATGTAAACAAACAATGTGCTATAGCAGCAGTATTGTCCATTTTTGATAGAAATTAGATCATTTATACTCTTTCCTTTGTGTAGACAAATTTTGTTTTGTATCTTTAAGATTGTGTGTGTGTGTGTGTGTGTGTGTGTGTCTTAGTCCAGTCACTGAAATGTGTGCAATTTATCAGACCAGACTCTGGTTGTTCAGGAGTCTGAAATCTTGCGGAAAGAAACTGTTGCACAGTCTGGATGTGAGGGCCCGGATGCTTGAGTACCTTTTTCCGGACGGTAGGAGGGTGAAGAGTGTGTGTGAGGGGTGTGTGTGGTCACCCACAATGCTGGTTGCTTTTCCAATGCAACGTGTGGTGTAAATGTCTTCATGGTGGGGAGAGACACCCCGATGATCTTCTCAGCCATTCTCACTACCTGCTGCAGGGACTTGCAATCCAATACCTTGCAGTTACCAAACCAGGTGGTGATGCAGCTGCTCAGGATGCTCTTGATGGTTCCTCTGTAGAATGTAGTGAGTATGGGGGGTGGGAGATGTGCCTTCCTCAGCCTTCGCAGGAAGTAGAGACGCTGGGCTTTCTTGGTTATGGTGCTGGTGTTGAGGGACCAGGTGAGATCCTCTGCCAGGTGAACTCCAAGGAAGTTGGTGCTCTTGACAATCTCCACAGCAGAGTCAGCGATGTGAATTGGAGTGTGATCACACCTTGTCCTCCTGAAGTCAAAAACCATCTCTTTGGTCTTGTCTACATTCAGAGACAGGTTGTTGGTTCTACACCAGTCCATAAACCTTTGAACTTCCTCTCTATATGCTGACTTGTCGTTCTTGCTGATGAGACCCACCACAGTCGTGTCATCTGCAAACTTTATGATATGATTTGAGCTGTGCATTGCTGCACAGTCGTGAGTTGTAGAGTGAACAGCAGTGGTCTGAGCACACAGCCTTGAGGAGCACCAGTGCTCAGCGTGGTGGTGCTGGAGGTGTTTTGTCCAATCCGGACTGACTGAGGTCTCCCAGTCAAGAAGTCCAGGATCCAATTGCAGAGGGAAGTGTTCAGGCCCAGAAGGTTCAGCTTACTGATTAGCTGCTGTGGAATGATTGTGTTGAATGCTGAACTAATGTTTATAAACAGCATTTGAACATAGGTGTCCTTATTGTCCAAGTGAGTGAGTGCCAGGTGAATGGTGGTGGATGTGGCGTTGTCCGTTAAGCGACTGGGATGATATGCAAACAAAATGGGATCTAGTGAAGGGGGAAGCAGGGCCTTGATATACCTTATGACAAGCCTCTCGAAGCACTTCATGATGATGGGTATCAGTGCAATGGGACGGTAGTCATTGAGGCAGGATACTGAAGACTTCTTCGGCACTGGTATGGTGGTGGTTGCTTTGAGACACATTGGGACGGTAGCGCTGCTAAGGGAGATGTTGAAGATGTCGGTGAAGACTTCTGTCAGCTGGTCTGCACATTCCCTGAGCACTTTACCAGAAATGTTGTCTGGTCCAGCAGCTTTCCGTGGGTTCACTCTACATAGAGTTTTCCTCACGTCAGCTGCTGTAAGGCACAACACCTGGTCATCAGGAGGAGGGGTTGTCTTCCTCGCCGCCACGCTGTTCTGTGTCTGGAACCACGCGTAGAACTTGTTCAGCGCATCTGGAAGGGAGGCATCACTGTCACAGGTAGGTGGTGTTGTAGTTGGTGATGGCCTGGATGCCCTGCCAAATTGTGCCATGTGTCACCGCTGTTCTTGAAGTGGCTGTGGATGCTCTGGCCATGTGCGCGCTTCGCCTTTCTGATGGCCCGGGACAGTTTGGCGTTGCTGGTTTCATCTGACGAGCGGTCTGTATGCTGGACTTGGCATAACAGAGATGTGATCTGAGTGTCCGAGGTTGGGGCGGGGCTCTGCCCGGTTTGCGCTAGGAATGTTCGTGTAAACAATTTTTAGCGTGTTCGCTCCTTTCGTAGCAAAGTTCACATGTTGGTGGAATTTAGGGAGAACTGACTTGAGATTCACGTAGTTAAAATCTCCAGCAACAATAAACAGTCCATCCGGGTGTGTGTTCTGTAGTCCGCTAACTCAGACCAGAATCGTTCTAGAAAAGTCATGTAGTATCAATTATCCAAAACTTTCTACACTAGTCAACCTACAGAGAGAAGATGACAATAACCAAAATAGTCACAAAACTAAACAAATAAGACAAATACAGTTTGCAAACATTTATTTTTCAATTAAGTGCTGGCAAAGCAGGTGAGTTTTTAGCCGCCGCTTGAAGACAGCAATTGACTCTGCTGTATGGACATCAAATGGTAGTTCATTCCACCACCTTGGTAAAGCCTCACATGACCCCCATGCACAGTCAGGAACTTGACTCAATACAGGGCCCCCCTCTCTATGTGTATCTTAAACATAAGAGGGTGGGTGGGTGGTCAGGCAAAGATGTCTTTAAGCTGGCCTGCTACCTGTGCATTGCAGACAGCGCAATAGGCCACTCCATCAGCCTCTATAACAAACATGACCCAGCGTTTTTCTCTATTTTTAGCAACCATTCCCACCTCACCTCCTTGCTGGTTCTAACCCCCTCCAAAAAAAAAAATTCTGGGCCGGAGATGTGGCAGTGATGTGCTCACCAGGACAAAGATCTGGTTAGAGCATGGGGGCGAAGCTGGTGCTGTCCACTTTTGAACATGGATCTGGTGGGAGCTCAAGCAGGAAGCTGTTGCTGTCCACTTTTGAAACCTGGATCTGGTGGAAACTCAGGCAGGAAGCTGGGGCTGTCCACTCTTGAACCTGGATCAGGCAAGAGCTTAGAAACTTTAAACAGAATTGTTTAATTTCTAAGTATTGCCCAAAAGTGTATCTGAGAGCTAATAACAGGAAAGATTAAAGAAAAGGATGGATGCATTTTCGTAAAAGAAAATTCAAGTGAGAACCAAGAAAGGTGGGAGTACAAGAAAGATCACTGTGTCAAAGAACTGTACAAAAAGTGAGTTGGTTGAAAAGGCTTTGGATTAGTTTTTTTCTTGGTCAGAAATGCTGAGGAAATTATCACAGATTTTATGATTGATCCAACAGATTTTCAGGAGCATTCAATCGATGACAAGACAACATCTGGAGAACTTTATGAACAGATAAAGTTACCTCTCTTGCATTTTTACAACCCAAAAAAGGACAGAAGCAATGACACGCAGCCAGAGAACAGCAGTGTATCAACTGCACATGAATGTGATAACAGACAAGATGCATACAGCAAAACTTTTTCTATTCATATCTCAGAATGAGGTTGAAGAAACAAATACAGTAGATGTCATGTATGTGGGAAGCAGCAATAATTCTTTAAGCCTGAGCAGCGTTGTTTCCTTAACTTCACCCTCGCCATGACTGATTTGTCCAGTGTGCAGGAACTTGATGCGGCCATAGGTGCCAGTGTTTTGGATGATAGCAGTGCTGCCGTTCTTTACAGGACATGATTCTGGACTGTAGTCTTGATGAGACTTTACCCCTGTCTCAGGAAACATCAAGTCATGTGATACCTCCTCTGACAGATGTCTTATAGGAACCTATTGTTCAGAAGGAAAGAGTAGAAAAAAAGTCTTGTTCTTCATTGTGGGCAAATCCTTAAAGAGCTTACTGCACATTTTTGTGATGTGTCACAAGGGATGATGTTTCAATGCATATGATACTTCCTGATCGATGATTGGAGAAAGGCTCTTGATAAAGGTGGGGTTTTAAGGGATGTGCGCTCCATGATTTTGATCAACAACAATGGGAAAGTGTTGGCCGAATCATTGCATTTGGCTGGCAGAAAGAGAAGTATCTGCCTGTAAAACTTGTACCTGTAATATTGGAACAAGTTGCCCTGAGATGTGTGAAAAGTCATCTCGTTGACAGCTTCCTCAGGTATGTTGCAGTGTCAGACCAAATCATGGTTTCAAATCAAATTTTGAAGTTGTGGACCAGGAAGAATTGCTGGAAGTCATGGATCTTCATAGCTGTCGAAGAGTGCCAACAGCTGATAATATTGAACAACTCTTGGAGGATCTTGCTTACCAAAACTGATCCAGGAATCTGCCTTTGTTCTTGAGCATTGGAGCAATGTGCTTACACCCATGAGGCCAGAACTGGAAGGTATAACACTATAACACAATTTTACTGAAAGAGGGATTACAGTTAAGATTTATTTCTAGTTCTAGTGAACTTCAGCCCCTAGGATGAGCAACCATGTTTCAATAGTTTGTCATTGCTTTCACAGTGCATGTCTGTTATTTTTGCTGCTAGTTTTTCAAGCTAAATTTTATCTGTTGTTCCCGTTGCGTGTCACTTTTGTTTTTTTTTCTTTGCAACCAAAAAAAAAAACCAAAAAAAAAAAATGATAGAGGTAGTGAGACAGCCAGAGAACAGTTACACAAAGACATAAAAACATGCAAGATGCATTGTGAGAAGCTCACATTAAACCAGTCATAAACATGTTCAATTAAGGCTGAAGAAATTAGTATCTTAAAATAAGCCACTGTTTAGTTTTACAGGAGAAGTTTTGACATTTTATCAGTGAATTTATTCTTGTGCATATTAATTTATATTGTTTTCACAATATCGAAAATGCAAAAATATCTCTGTATTGTGAGCATATGAATATGATTTAATCACTGCATCATCCAGGATGTTTTTGCTTGGACATTTCTTATGCAGGCAATAACATAAAGGCATTCTATAAAAAATGTTTCTAAACTTTCTAGTGCTGCTTAAAAAACTAAGCTAAATTTCACCTGTTGTTTACATGAACAGGGTGTTACCTTTGTAAAATAGGTTTTACAATTACTGTTTTATAAAGAATGTTACAGTGTACTCAAGTCCAGTATTTCTCAGTAAGCTTTAGGTCCAGTGTTCCTCAGTTCTTTTTCTTCAGGGCAGACTTTGGCTTTAAACATTATCTGGTTAACTGAATCTAACTAAAACTGAATTTTGATGCGTGATGCACATGCTACATAATAAATAGTATAAAATAATGTTTTCCTTTAAACCTAAATGGTAATAAAAATGTAATGTCCTATAAATATGTTGTGATGCACTCTTTCAAAGTGAACTTTCCATTTAATTATTTTTTCTATTAATTCTTTACATAGATTTTAAACATTTTCTAGCGCTATCATAAAGTATAGATAAAAAAAACTGAATAATTTTTAATTTTAAGGGTTTCTTATAATAATAATAATAATAATAATAATAATAATAATTGTTATTATTATTATTATTATTATTATTATTATTATTATTATTATTATTATTATTATTTGGAAGGTCATAATAAAAGGACAATAAACATGACTTTAAAGAATCAATTTGTGTGCCATTTTGTTTAAAAAAAATGCATTGTCATGGATGTGTAACAAAATATTACATCTAAACCATTGTTTAGATATGTACAGCAAAAATGGCCATTTGATTAAATCTTAGATTATATAAATACAGTATATACTAAATTTAAAGAAGTTATATGTTGAGCAATTTGTGGATTTGAAAAATATTGTATTTTCTATTTTTTAACAGTCTAAACAGAGACAAAATATTCAAACAGTTATGAAATCTATCCAATGCAAAATAAAAATTTCAATTATGAACAGGACAGATGCAAAGACCTTTTACTACTTTTAAGACTCTTGGTTTATTTTATTGCTAATCAAAGGAATCATTCTTGAAAGGAAGTTAACACATATTAAACACATCTTCATCACATGGAAAGTCTGTAGCACACATTATTCCAAACAGGCTTCAACCTTGTCTAAGTGCAGATTGTGCATATCCCGTGGTTGTTCCAAGCTGAAGCAACTTCATTTAGGTCTTTCTAAAAGGCAGCAAATGGTTAAACTGAATACATAGACATAAACATTAAATCTTGTCTGTGATTTATATCTAGAGTCATGTGGGGGACGTTGGTGGGGGTCTCGCAATAACATGCATAATAGTTAGTTAGGCCCTGATTACTGGGTCCATTGTGTTCCATTGCTCGATAAATATACTGTGTTATTATGTGTTAATCTCCTCTCTGAATTTCTTAATTTAAGCACATTTTCACGTACTTAATACGATTTGTATATGCTAGTGCATCTAAAGAATTTTTTTTTCTTTGTTCATAATTTAATTCAAGAAGGTGTAGTAGAAATACACGTATATTATTATTTAATTATTATTTAGTTAGTTATCGGGGCACCACCTCCCTTTTTAAAGTTAGG
>JAOVVF010032485.1:0-10316 GCA_028565595.1 Duopalatinus emarginatus | reverse complement strand
TCTCGACGAAGGCAGTCACACTTTCTCCCTCTCCTCTGCCTATCTCTCCTGCTTGCTTCTCCCGTCTTGTCTTGTGCAGTCTACTGTCTGAGAGACTCTCCCTGCGCTGCTCTTCGAACCCTCCGGAAGAACACTGCAGCGCGACGCTCTTGTATCCCTCTCCCCTCTTGTTCCCTCTTGTTCCCCTAGACACCTGGTGATTGTTGACTCTGCCTGGGGCCTGATCAAGGTTGGCTCCATGGCAGCTTGCTGTGTTATCGCTATGACACTCTGCGGACTGAGGAAACCTAGTCTGGGATGCCAGGCGAAGCAAGGTCTGCGGGACTCCCCACTATCCTTCCCTGCTCCCCAACGCCTTCGCAGCTTCGCCTACAGCTCAAAAACCCAGAAAACCTCTCAAAACCGAAAGCCAGGTGTCAAAAAACAAAAAAAACAAAACTGACCTAAACCTGACTTAAATCCGATTGAAAACATTTGGGGATGGATGGAAAGGAAAGTTTACAAAAATAAATATCAGTTCCAGACAGTCGATGCCCTTGGTGAAGCCGTCTATAACATGCTGTACATATAACATAGAACATAAGATGCTGTACTGATGAAAGATGGAAAAGCATTTAATTTAATTTAATTCTGGCAGTGCTTATATATCAAGTTTGAAATGAGAGAGTTTGATGTTTCAAGCTGTATGTGTGTGTGTATGTGTGTGTGTGTGTGTGTGTGTGTGTGTGTGTGTGTTTTAAGCTTAGACTCTTACTGTTCAGGAAAGTAGCAGTTGTACAGTCTGGATGTGAGGCCCTGAATGCTTTGGTAAAGAGTGTGTGTGAGGGGTGTGTGTGTGTGATCATTCACAATGCTGCTTGTTTTGCGGATGCAGCATGCGGTGTAAATGTCTGTGAAGGAGGGAAAAGAGACACCAGTGATCTTCTCAGCTGTCTTCATTATCAGCTGCGATCCAAAATGATTCCGTTCTCAAACCAGACAGCGATGCAGCTGCTCAGGATGCTTACGATAGTCCCTGTGTGGAATACGATGAGGATGGGGACTGGGAGATGTGCTTTCTGATAAAAGGAGCAACTTTTCACAGTGGATCAAAGACTATGTATGTGTATTTATTCATGTGTGCTTATTGGTGCAAAACATGTCGAGGTGCATGTTATTGCATATTATGCCGAGAAATTTTACCCAAGTACCTTATGGCATCATGTGAATATATTATCAGGATATGAGCAAGTAAATGAAAGAAATATGAATAAACGAATATAAAAATCAATAAATTAAATCAATAAATAAATACAATGACATGTAACAATGAAAGCCTTTAAAACTAGTAGAGCACAAAAGTGGGGGAAAAAAAAAATGCAAAGAATGCATTAAATTTAATGGTTTAACTGAGAAACGAATAAATAGGACAGAAAAAGAAATATATCCACCCGGTATGTACAAAGACACAAATAATATACTAAATATAACCCTGAAGTCCATCTTGTCTCCTTGAAAATAAAAAAAACAACATAAATTAATTATTTATCTCCAATATATCATCCTGATCCAAATTCCACATCAATGAATCACTCCACAACAGCACCTTTAACCTCTTACCACTAAAGTCTCATAAACCTAATTGGCTCCTGGTGGCATTTTATGTGGTGATGAAGCTCCACATGTGCAGTCATTAGGGTGTAATTGGTTGCTCATGCCTCACTGGATCCATAATTCTTTGCTGATGGTGTAAGATCAATATGGATGACCTCAGGTGAACGATTGTGTTCAGCAGGTAGCTCTGTTATTCACAGAGTTCCAGTTTACCACCACGATGCCACCGGCTAACCAAGTGTCACTAAATCTGTGCCCTGGTCCTTCTTCTAATCCTGTTATCGATCTTTACAGGTGCAGGACGGGTTGGACACACTCGAGTTCGTTTCACTCGATAGTCATTAATCTCTAAATGAGCTCCGGTCTGCGATAAATGAACAAGTGAGTCAACCTTATATTTGTTCTTTTGCACATTTATTCAGTCTTTTCTATGAGGGTTTTAATCAACTTATGGCTTGTATCACATTAGTCTATAAAACTCTTTAGTTTCAATATATTTTCAGCTCATTTTAATGATATGTATATTTTTACATTTACAGCATTTAGTAGACGCCTCCTTATCCAGAGCGACTTACAGAAGTGCTTAGTTAAATTCTTGGAGTATCTGAAGCTAGTGAAGGTAAATCAGGATTCAAGAACTCAGACCAGAATCCTACTAGAAAAGAGTCATGCAGTATCAATCATCCAAAACTTTCTACGCTAGTCAACCTGCAGAGACACAAGACAATAACTACAATAACTACAATAACTACAATAACTACAATAGTCACTAAGCTGAACAAACAAGACAAATACAGTTTACAAACATTGACTTCCCAGTTAAGTTCTGGCAGAACAGGTGAGTTTTTAGCCGGCGTTTGAAGACATTAAGTGACTCTGCTGTAGGACATCAAGGGGTAGTTCATTCCACCACCTTGGTGCCAGAACAGAGAAGAGTCTGGATGTTTGCCTTCCATGTGACTTGGATGATGGTGGGTCGAGTCGGGCTGTACTTGAAGCATGAAGAGCTCTAGGTGTACGCCTGGCCTTAACCATTGCCATCAGGTAGGAGGGAGCTGGACCGTTTGTTGGCTTTGTAGACTGGCATCAGTGTTTTATATCTGATACGAGCTGCTACAGGAAGCCAGTGAAGGGTTCGCAGCAAGGGGGTGACATGGCTATACTTAGGGAGGTTGAAAACAAGTCGAGCTGCTGCAATCTGGATCACTTACAAGGGCCTGATGGGACGCATGGAAAGACCAGCCAGGAGAGAGTTGCAGTAGTCTAGTCTTGAGATGACAAGAGACTGGACTGTTGTTATATTTTAATCTCAACCCACAAAAATGTCATGTGGTACAACTGTGCATGCAAAATAAAATACAGATAGCATTAAAAATGGTATTTAATGATAATAATAAAACCATTATAAAATGCTGCAGCATGATTTTATGTTTACCTGTCTATCTTTTATCATTTTATTTATTTTATTTAGAACTTATATGTATATATGTAAAATGCTAGCAAGGGCTAAATCACAGAGTAGACGCCTGTGGCTAAGAATAAACTTTAGGAAAAAGTGTATAAATATTTGGTTGTGCTTTTGGTTCATTTTGTAGAAACTTTATTTTTGTTATTCACCCACATATCAGAATTGATTAGCAAAATCTCATGTTGTTTGTTTATTGTGTCAGTATCAGATGTCTGATACTGTTTTTACCACATATAAGGTTCTCAATAGGAGATGTTTATTTACAGTATTATACAGTATGTAAGGAGTCTCCAGTGTCAGTGCAGTGTAACAGTCAGAGGTATCTGTAAGTTTCATGACAGTTTAATGTCTTCAGGACTCTTTCAGACAGCATGAAGAGCCAAGCTTCAAGAGATACAGAGAGAAAAGAGAGAGGGTAGTGATGGAACAATTATTTAATTATTTATGGTGCAGTATTGTAAGTAATAGGAACTAGGAATTTGTTTGACGATATTCCAGAACATGAAATGTAACTGTAAACTAATAAAGAATGACATGTATGGTAATTAATGAAAATTAATGTTATAAAAAGCTGTGGTATACATACACACATCGCCGCAATCGCTTCGTGATGGTTGGTGAATCAGGCATCCACTGTACTCATGGTGTTCTGTAGGAGTAGATAAACTGACTGAGCATGACAATCTCATCAGCAGACACACATACAGAGACAATTTAGAGATGACTGATCGACATAACATGCATGTCTTTGGACCGTGGAAGGAAACCAGGAATACCTGGAGAAAACATGCAAACTCCACACAGAACAGCCCAGGCAGGGAACCGAACGTGGATCGTCTCGCTGTGAGGCAACAATGCTAACCTCCACACCACCATGCCGCCTGCTGTAGGATGATATTTTATACATGTATACATATATATAAACACATTACATCATGGGAGATAAGATTTATAAATATGTTCAGTTGTTCCTTTTTACAGTATGTAATAATATTCCGGTTAAGTGCTAAAATTATTCTGGCATTAAAAGGTTTTATTTTTTATGCTTTGACACACAAAAGACAATACAGAAAGACGCTGACCTACAACCTACACACACACCTACACACACACACCTACACACACACACCTACACATATCGGGTTCAGAAATCCGTTGAACGTTGCACTGAAGATGACTTGAGTGTAAGTCCACTGAGTCCACAGGATGGCAGCAAAATGCCACAAAAAGACCTATGTAGGTCTGTCTGTCTGTCTGTCTGTCTGTCTCTCCTTGGCTTGTCTGACACATGGAGATCTATATATACAGTTTATGACTAAAATCTCTTTATTTACAGATTTCACAACAACACCAAATACCATATGGTGTTCAGATCATATTTTAAGTGGCGTTTATGTAAAGAACAGGTTGCTCAATCTGTTGTCATAGCGACTAAATTAGGTTGGCCCAAACTGCCTAACAATACTGTACCTGTGTTCGAGGAAGAAGAAAAAAAGTTCAGAGACATATTCACTGTGTCTGTCCGTCGCAGTAAAGGTCACAGTCCCTGTTTCCTATTGTCAAGGAGCGGATCCTGAACAGCTGGGTTTCAACCATGCCATGTCATTAAATCACCATTAAAGAACTGTTTCAATGTCTAGGATCCTTTGAGTTCAACCAAGGACCATGTGCCTCATTCAGAAAATTTACAAGGATGCCAGGAATGTGTACATAGAGGTCTGTGTATTGTGAACCTCAGTGTGGACATGAATTAGGGATTTCTATGTTGTGGTCGTACAGGTTTAAACAGCTGTATACAGAATTTAAAGTAGGAAAACATAAATACAGGGAGGTTCGTTTTTATTAATGGATTGATTAGTTGATTGATTGGTTGATTGATTGGTTGATTGATTGGTTGGTTGATTGATTGGTTGATTGATTGGTTGATTGGTTGGTTGGTTGATTGGTTGGTTGATTGATTGATTGATTGATTGATTGATTGATTGATTGGTTGGTTGGTTGATTGGTTGGTTGATTGGTTGGTTGATTGGTTGGTTGATTGATTGATTAATTGTTTGATTAATTGTTTGATTGATTATTAATAGGAGACTGTAGAACATGTTCTGCTTTACTGTTAACAAACTATAATGGGATCTGAAACTGAAACCTACAAAATAAATAAAGTAAAGCTTTGATGTTGTAATCTTTTTCCAAAGTATTTCTACAGTAGAAATGTGATCTGTTATTGTTATGTAGTTTTGTTAACATCGTGGGAGACTGAACTGAGAGACTAGGTGTGACTTCCCACTTCTGAAAGCTACCACAATGAACACAAGCCAAAAATCTTTACATAATTGTTTCTTACAACGTGGTCCGATTCTGTAGTCAGATTTTAACTAGGACACCTGACCATGGCACCCATGTGCTCACTGAATAATCCAGATTTATTCATCCTGTTCCTTCAGTGTTATGATAACTTCACTTCTCTGGGAAGGATTTATACGAGAGTTTGAAGGATTGATCAACCATGTATTGGTACTGCCTAATTTTTCAACCCAAATACAGCCAATCAGTGATCAAATTTCTCTAAACTTAGCCGATCCTGATTTGAGACACTTGATCAGTTGATGCTGTGAAACAAATGAGTCATATTTCACGAGGTAAGGATTGCTGCAGCCCTGCATGAACCCCAGGTTTTAGTAAAAGGTTAAAAGATTATATATATTTTTGTCTAGTGGCTCATTAAGGGAATGCAGCTCTGCATGAATGCCCTCGGTCACAGGTTCCCACAGCTTCTATCTGAAACACAACACAAACTGGAAATACACACCTTTAAACTTATGGCTATGAAACATGCAGGGCTCCTGCTTGGCTCCTGCACATCTCCCATGTTGTATTCAGATATATGGATAGAAAACATGTGATCAGTGTGTGTATGGTAATAAATGGTAATAAACCTGTTTAGATGCTTTATGTCTTGAGTGCATTGGTTAAAAGTGGTGTAGTGGATAGGGAACCGGTGACAGATCCCCACATAGGGCAAGACATGACTGAGGTGCCCTTGAGCGCTGTGGTTCAGGGCTGAACCCACGCTCTGGGCAATAATGTACACTGCCCCCTAGTTTTTACTGGTGTGTGTGTTTCTCTGCATGGATGGGTTAAATGCAGAGGTCACATTTATCTTACGCTAGGCAAAGAGTTCACTTTCAAAAGTCGCACTGAACCCCATCCTCAATTGCTCTTGACTGGTCAGGATGTATCGGCCACAAAAACACTGATAGGTCAGCTTTACAGACTACTCAGTGTCTGTGTTATGTTACTGATGACCTGGATGTGGTGTGAGACAGAGATATTTACAGAAAATGAAGCATGGCTGAATGAGTGCATTTGACTACACGGGGGGCAAAATTGTTAAAAATGAAAAGACTGCAGCAAGAATTAAATTTTGTGATGGTTTATACGTAATTGTAATTGTGTAATACTGCTTGATGTTTGGCTGCTTTAACGTTCTATCATTAAACTGCATTGTTATGCATTGGCTGATTTTTTTTTCCAAGTTTGTACAATGGAGTCATTTTATTTTCATCCAACGTCTATGCTGCTGAATTTCTGGAATAGATTTAGGACATTTTAAACTACATTGTTCTTGCTCAGTACTAGTCCAAGGCAATGAACTGCAGTAAGGGGTGGGGACATGTCAAACCAACCTAAGCTTGGCACGGGTGCTCGGCAGGGTGTGGCACATGCCTGGATCTGTCTAGTACTTTGAATCTTAATGTTCTTGACATATTTATATTTAATCCCAGAAACTTTTCAGGACGGAGTAGTTTCTCTATATACGCTGTCTGTTTTGTTGATTGACTGGCATCCTGTTTTGTATGTATTCCTCTCTCACGTGTACAGCAGCCAAATCTACTGTGGAACCAGTCTTGTGACTAGAAGGTTGCCAGTTCAATCTATCTTTATCCAAAATACATGAGTGATGTGCCCTTGAGCAAGCACCCTAACTGCCTCTCGGGCACTGTGGATATGGTCTTTCCCCTGCCCCAGGCAAGGGCAGTGGTGGTATAGCGTTTGGGGAACCGGTCTTATGACCAGAAGGTCATGGGTTTGATCCCCACCTAGGGGATGACTTTGAGCACCTCCCTGGCACTGCTCCCTGGCTGCTGTGGTTTGGGCCTGCCCCCTGCTCCAGGCAAGTGTGTACACTGCCCGCTAGTGTTCACTGGTGTGTGTGTGTGTTTTACTGGACGGCTGCGGTGGTCGCATTTCTCTGTGTCTATGCGCAGTAGGCAAATAGTTTTCTTTTATTGATTGATCGTCTGTATACAGGCACAGTAGATCGATCACTTCACTATCACTTTTATAATTGTTTTTTTGGATGTAGGTGTGGAATTGAACACACAGCAGTAAGTAAAGGTAAGTCAGAAGAACAGAAGGAGATCAAAGCATATAAAACAGAACGGTATTTGAATGTACAGAATAATAATATTCTCTCTTTAACCAGTCTTTAAAATTCACTTTGTCTCAAACGTACGAATGTAAATCAATATTCTGCAGAGTATTACCAGCTCGCTGCTAAAACAGCATCAGACTTATAATAGCCAGGAAACATAATTTCCCACTTATGGTTTATTATACAGACAGTAAACATAACTTATTGATTGATACATTTATATAAAAAAATAATACGATTTTTACTTAGATTCAGCGAATAAAAAGAATCTAATTTTTATAGGCAGGCTGTTAAGACATAATATTCTACCAACAGAAGAAAATATGATGAGATCCTAGTGATAACAAATGTCTAGGAGCCTGTTATAAATTCTGTTATTTGGGTAGTGATTATAATACAACTGGGATAATACAAGCTAATAGTTACTGTTTCTATGAAAACAGCTCATACACAGAGTCTTAAATGGAGGACGTGCATGGCATATAATTAGGACTTAGAAATAAACAAAGATGAACACAAACAACTTCAGCTAAGTAGCCTTATGGATGATCCACAATAAAATCTAAACACAAACTACTTCATTCACATTCGTTGCATTTGGCAAATGCTGTTATCCAGAGCGACTTACAAGGTTACTGGTATTACCGGAGGCCAACGTACTGTTAGGAATCTTGCCCAAGGACCCTTATTGGTGTAGCACAGACCGGTTGCCTAGAACGAGAATCGAACCAAGGTTTCTTATATGGGAGCCAATGATGTTACCACTGTACCACACCAACCACAATTAATAAACAAATTAAACTTGTTGTCAAGTCGCTACAGTACAGGCAGAATAACACATTAGACAGTACAGTCATATGAACATAATCGATTTTAAGGTTTTATTTTTCTCATTATAATGGATAAGACACATTTCTGTTTCTGTTCATGTTTTGTTCCTTATTTCCAGATGATTCCCGGGTCTGTGGATATCAACTGCCCCCTGCTATGGGCAAGTGTGTTCACTGCCCCCTGGTGTGAGGATTTACTTATGTGTGTGTCTAACTGCATGGATGGTTTAAATGAGGAGGTCAAAGGTGGTAGGTCAATCACTTCACTTACACTTTCACACACACTGGGTATTGAAATGTCTTGTAAGGGGGGGAAAAGTGCAGTTCTTTCAGTTGTGGGAGGAGTTTTTTTTTAAATGATGAACTGGAGAAACTTGTTGAATTATCTGCAACAAGTGAGGCTTCTTTTGAAGTACTGTCTATCTGAAAAGATTTTTTATTAAAGGTCTGTTTGGCATTTTGAAAAACAAGATGATACAACTGTATTTTTAATGACTTTTGACACATTTATCCAAAACAATCCATGGATTATATCATCTGACTTCATAGCCTGTCTATACCATTAACTATTAACTTTTATTTATTCATCTAGTTATTTATTTTCTATATTTCATCTTTATATCTAAATGCATTAACTGTACCATGTTGTGAGTAATGTGAAAAATTTATTCAACCCCCGTCTTTTTTTTTTTTAATGAAATTGTCTAAAAAATAATAATAATAAAACCCCAGTGTGTAGCCATGTAGCACGTTTTATTGCTTTAAGAGAACGGATGCAGCAGATATCTAATCTACACGTGAGGCGATCTAATCAAAAATCCATCCCAGCTTTTAATAACGCGACGCTTAACTGTGTGGGAAATGGCAAGGTGATCAAGACGTACCTTATTAGCAATCACATTTCACTGCAGAAGAAGCGCATATACCCCGAGCTCCATTTTCAAAAGCATTAACACCTCATGTCTGGTTTTTTTTTTGTTTTTTTTCTAGAAGCCATTTTATGGAAAAGGAGATAGAGTTCAGAAGACTGCAGTCTTAATAAACTGGCAAACTATTTCAGGAAGCACTGATGGTTAGAATAAAGTGAGTGTAAACAGTCAGGAAAGCCGTTCGAGCTGCATTGACCTATTAGCCTCAGCCCATGTTGGCTGGTGAACTGTGGAGAGATTCTGTAATGAAGCTGCTGGAAGAAGCTGACAGAAACATAACAAGAGTAAGGGTACATGATACATGTCGCGTTTACAGTCAGAGACATCGTGCATATAAATGTCCAGAAAACGGTGTGAAGTGTTCATATGTGAGTGTTTGACTGTTGGGAAATAAATGCAGTGCATTTGGAGTTAAAATCTAAAAAAAGGAGGGGGAGGAGGAGGAGGAAGAGGAAGAGAAGGAGGAGGAGGAGAAGGAGGAAGTGGAGGAGGAGGAGGAAGAGGAGGAGGAGGAGGAGGAAGAGGAGGAGGAGGAGGAAGAGGAGGAGGAGGAGAAGGAGGAGGAGGAGGAAGAGGATGAGGAAGAGGAGGAGGAGGAAGAGGAGGTGGAGAAGGAGGAGGAGGTGGAAGAGGAGGAGGAGGAGGTCCACTCTGCTGTCTAAAACAGCTGTAACTGTTTTCTTTTTGCACTTAAATATAACTACAGTGACAGTAAAGCTAACAACCAGTTAGCATTTTTAAATATTGATGTTAATTATACATATATGTAAAGCAAAGTAGGCGGAGCCGGTAAGGCCACACTGCATGCTGGGATGCAGTTCACCACAAAGACAGCTGCTCTGTATACTACACCCAGAGCCGGCCCGAGGCATACTCGAAATACGCGGCCGCTTAGGACCCCTACGCCACCAGGGGGCCCCCAAGAGCACCAAGATATCATGATACAAAAATATAAATTTTAAAAATAACATTGAATAATAAAAGGAAATGGTATTACACAGGTAAAAGTGAATATTATATTTATTTATTTTTATAGTTGGCACACCTATATATAGGTTAAT
>JAOVVF010032484.1:0-10316 GCA_028565595.1 Duopalatinus emarginatus | reverse complement strand
ATATCACATTTTCTTTGCCAGAAATAACAAATAGAAAATGTAAAAGCGAATCATATCTCTTTTCTTTCTTTATAAATCAATGAAACAAAAACCGAAAAAGGCTCTTTTTTTTTTTTCATTTTTTTCAAACCGGAAGTTTACGCTCTCACGTTCGTTGTCATGGCAACTGGAGGCATGTAAAACGTGTGCTTTTTTTCCCCCCTTTTTTTCTTTTTGTGCTGCAGACCCAGACATTAGAAGAGTCTTTTTCCCGTAACACACCATACGGAAAATTGTTTGACTTTTTCTAACTCAATGTATAGAAAACGTTTTTTTCCATGTGGTCATTTTATTTTTTATTTTAATTTTTTTAAAGAATTTACAGAAAACGTGCTATATTGTAATATGTATCATTATCGGGATATGAAATTTTCTTCGTATCGCCCAGCCCTACAGTGAACACTATACTTCTGCAGAACGGTCCACAATTCTGTCGTACTCCGGTGTATAGGAATTCTGTGTCCCAAAGTGCCTCGCGTGCCGTCCCAGATGTGTTTGATGTTGTTGAGCTCTATCTGAGCACCTCTCTTCTGTGTACCAGGCAAACTGCTGAACATCCATCCATCACTGCTGCCTTCCTTTAAAGGAGTGAATGCACAGAAGCAGGCTCTGCAGGCGGGGGTTCGAATAACTGGTTGCAGTGTGCACTTTGTGGCTGTAAGTTTTTTTTTTTGTTTGTTTTTTTTAAATTATTATTATTATTTTTTTTTTTAAGGAACATGATGTCTGCTGTCACTTTAGACTTGAGAGCTGAAATAATAATAGCATACCCTGATTTTGGAGGGTGGGGCCTCACTGACAAGCAAGATCACAAATCTGCCGTTCATTCATCTCGTATTGTTTAATAATAACAGGAGGAGGTGGATGCAGGAGCCATCATCGTTCAGGAAGCAGTTCCCATTCTGGCGAACGACACGGAGGACAGTCTGTCAGGACGCATCCTGGAGGCGGAGCACCGGGCCTTCCCCAACGCTTTAGAGCTTGTAGCGAGCGGAGCGGTGAGACTCGGGGAAGACGGGCACATCGTCTGGAACCAGTCAGCGTAGCTGTTGGAGATTAAGCCGAAATCACAAAATAGTGTTAATGTGGTAGTACATGGACTCGGGTCCATTATTCCGAAGTGGTCCTGACGAGTCACTTCATCTGATCTCATTCCATATACTGATGTCAGTGTGTCGTACATTCTCCTCTGTAGGGTTATAACTGTACATTTCTTATACATTGTCATCGAGTGTTTCTGAACATTCCGTGTTAAGTCATGAAAGTCGTTTTGTTACTAAATTAGCTGCTATCGAGTCCATTTCACTCCCATCTCTTATCATGATTAGGATTAACTGACACTACTTTATGTACGGAAGAACGATTGCATGAGTTCCACGTTATTCGTATCTCAAAACCTGCTGATAAACTGGAGGTAACGGTTGTAAAATTGTAGTTTGCATGTTAAAGCTGTGAAGCTGCCTGGTACTGAATATATTAAATCTGGACAAACTGATTCATGTTTTTCTTTTTATTCAGAGATTTATTTTATTTATTACCCTTAAAAAGTTTGTCTTGGGTGAAATATGTGTGAATTCTTCCTTAACGTTCTGCTATGTCCCAGATCTCTGTCTCTGCTTGTGATGGACCGTCTGTTACTGACTTCATCAAACAAAAATGCACTGAAATATTTCCTTGCTTGACTCAGTAGCTTTTACAGCTGTTTCATCAATAACTAGCTTCCAACTCAGCAAGCCCACACGTGCAAGCAATCACACACACGAAGCCGCACCGCAGTGCTTGTTCATGTCCTCATTTCTGTTCTACACGTTCACCACTACGTCAGCACACGAGATTTACAGGGCAGTAAAACAGGTTAGTTTTACTTCTATAACAAAAACAGTGTGTAATGTCAAGAAGACGACGTGCACCATCACATCAGCAGCATCTTCGTTTTGTATAGTTTACTTCCACATTCAGTAGAAATGCACAAATTGTCATTTTCTTAGCCGATTCAAATTTTTTAGCATATGACTCTGGTCTTATTTCCTTTCTTTCTCTTGCTAACTTTAGCTTAAACAACTTTATCAACTTTCTCAAATTCCATATATTTAGCAGGGTGATGCCGTTTTCATTGTCTTACTAAATTCCCAATGCTTCGAATGTTTTCAGATTTTCTCCATGACCTACTTCCACCAAGCATCTACTGTAAATTGGTGTCTTCTTTACTTACAGTACAAATTGTCCACAGTGAAGATGTGTGTGGCTGTGTTTGTGCCACACAAGGTTGTGCCCAGTGCACAATCTGTTATATAGTATCACCCAGAAGGTCAGCTATTGGATTCAAGTCAGGTGACATACTTGACCAGGTGACAGTTCTCACTTTTTTCTTCATTAGAAACTCTTGTGAGTTTGGTCGTGTGCTATGGATCACTATCCTGCTGGAATATTTCTCGTCTGCCAAGCATCTGGAGACTGGGGGTCATCATGTCCGCCAGTATTTTTGGTCTATCCACAAGCATATTTTGCCCAACAAATGTATCTCAATCTCATTTGACCAAAGTAATGTGCTTCAAATATTTATTAGGCTTCTTTATCAAAGTTTAATCTTGTTTTGTGCTCAACATGTTTGGCATGAACCTGGTCAGGACTACCACAGTGTGTCCTGACAGTGAAGCATGGAGGTGGGAGTGTGATGATATTGGTGGCAATGGTGTAAAAGGTGTTGGGGAGAGGAGGAGGATTGAGACTGTTATTAAAAAAATAAAGCTGAAGATGCTGAATATTTAAACAATAAAAGGTGTAAATCTCAGTAA
The DNA here is from genome assembly GCA_028565595.1 of Duopalatinus emarginatus. Lineage (NCBI taxonomy): Eukaryota > Metazoa > Chordata > Actinopteri > Siluriformes > Pimelodidae > Duopalatinus > Duopalatinus emarginatus. Next base: position 7,482 of record JAOVVF010032484.1, on the reverse strand, counting down.
TGAAAGGTGGACTGACTGATCAAACATCAACTGTTCAACATAGAAATAATGTAATCACTGTAAGATGATACAACTTTAAATTATTTAACATTTAAGCCAAATTGCACAGGGGTGAACTCATTTTTAGTATGAGAATTATTGGCTGATGATTGGTAAAGACCAGTCTTCTCTAATATTAAATCAGCCTCAGTGTGGGTTAAGATTCAAGAGGGGGAAAAGACACATATTAGAAAAGATTTATTCAAAGGAACCACCATTTCACATAATGAGGAATTATTTTTCATGGTACATGATGTTGCCTTGTCATTATTTTGATGAACATTCAATTGTACACGTGTGGTAGATAAGAGATATAAGTTAAACCGCCTTCACCACGGTTACACCGCATCTCCTCACCATCGTTTCATCAACCACTCTTGTTGCAAATCATCGAACATGTGGACATCTCTTTCAGAAAACAGGTCCTTCATCTGCAGTACTGCATCCCATCCTCAAGTCAGTTAGGAGCCATACCCCATTAGACTATTCCCTCATTACCATCTCACCCCATTACCATTACTGCTCTCACAGGCAGAGATCGTACTGACCACCGTGCACATTATCAACAAGGTCACTATCGCTACCCTTGTTTAACCCCTCAACTTCATCAAAATATCTTCAAAAATGTCTCATGTTCCTTTACATCTCCTTCAAGTATGTCCTTCTTCACAACTCCAGCTCAAAATACCACTACAGTTACCCAGATATAGGACCCTGGTGTTGTATAGCATGAACAGGACACCTGTGCAGTTTTCTTGTTATAACATTAGCTGTACATGGAACTGACACACGGTTCACAGTGGTTTTTGCTTCAGTCTGCTTTTGGCCGAGGATTTCAGTTAGTGTGTGACGCTGTCTGTGGCTTTAGTGTTCAGAGTTCTGTGATGTTGCTCTTGCTGAAGCGCAGGATAGACAGCTTTTCTCTCCCTGCCTGACGAGACAGACACGTCTCTCCTCTCAACCCGGATTCAGCAAGCAGAGACAGAATCTCCTCTAGACCAAAAGGGGAGAAACGACAGTATACTGGATTAATTATCACTGCATTCATTGTAACTGGAGGTTAAACAGTGCCACAAGTGCATTTAAGTGTCACACAATGACGACTGGGAATGTTTGGTTCAGTGTCATCGAGCATGACCAGCAGTATAATATGATTATATCGAAGAAATCTGATTTCTGATTCCTCCTGCTCCCCAAACCTGTCTGATCCACCCTGACCACCTCCTATATCTTCTTGGAGTATTATCTGACCCAACGTGGCCAAGGACAGTCTACAGAACACCATAATGGACAGATGTAGTGACTATGAATCAGATTACAGACTTATAACTATAACTAAACTTTTTATAGTGTTGCAAAGTAACACTATATTGTTCTTCCTAATATTATTATTTTTATTATTATTATTTTTATTCCACCTGATTTTCGGTCAGTCCCACCACCTACAGTTTTCGACATATCGACACGGGACAAAGACTAGAATGTGTGGAATGTTTAGGAGAAGTGTGCTTACATACAGATTTTGCTAATTTTCATCCGTTTGTCCGCTACACTAGTTTTTCCCAGAAAAATATCGGCCAATCAGGTGTCGCGTTACGTGACGTCAACTAATCAGACGTCGACCTTCTGTGACGTCACAGCTACAGCGCGTCTGACTGGACGAGACCTTCTGCGACGTCACCGATAGTCCTGCAGTGCTGAGCTCTAGGTGAAGTCACAATGGAACCAAACACCCCCCCCACACTGTTTGGCCGTTACCATGGTAACGGCTTTCAACAAAAGCCACTGTTTGGCTGTTACCATGGTAACGGCCATTAACAAAAGTCACTGTTTGGCTGATACCATGGTAACCACTATAACTGTGATGTCACAAGAGGGCAACGTGTCGTCCAATGAGACGCGCTGTAGCTGTGATGTCACAGAAGGGCGACGTCTGATTGGCACAGAGTGCAACACTCTCGCTGTTTCTTCAGGAACCGCACTCTCTAGTATTAATTACACTGCCTGTGTCACCCAAATGAGAATGGGGTTCCCTTATGAGTCTGGTTCCTCTCTAGGTTTCTTCCTCTTGCCCTCTCATCAGGAATAAAATGTCTGTAAAGCTGCTTTGGGACTTCGTCCATTGTTATGCATGGTAAAATGAGTATATAAATATGAATTATACACTGCTGTCCAAAAAAAAGGGGTCTCAGGAGGCAGTGTTATGATCTGGAGTTGCTTTAATTGGCTTATGTGGAATCATTTTCACAGTCCTGACCTTAATCCTATTAAAAGATTTTATGGAGCGGTTCGACTCTCATCAGCAACAAAGATCTCAGCCAAGAGTGACCGCAACTCTGGACACAAATACATGTGACGTTGCATAAGGTTAATTTAACAATGCGCATCGCAATAAAAGCTAAAAAAATTCCAACAGAATATTAGTGTGCGTGACCTTCTTGGCCAGGCAGTGAACATTAGCAAGCTTCATTTAACAAATGCTGAAGCTCGCATTTATATTTTTCATTTTTAACTACGTCTGAGTCTTCATGAACTTGGCCTGAGTATTTAACAACGTCCTTTTTCACTATAATATAAACGTCACCAAATGACCCTCAGTCACGGAGTCATGTTATAACCGGTAACGTTCTCACAGGTTCTCCTACCTGGATTGTTATCCGACACTGTAACGAGGTAGAACAGGCCCTGTTTGGATAACAACTGTGACACCATGGGGAAGAATCGGTCCATCACCTCCCGGCCTCTAGATCCTCCTGCCCAGGCTGCCTCAATGCCATGACTGCCTACCTGTGAAAATGAACAACCAGATTAGACCAAAAGAAATTACAGTATCTCCCAGAAGTGAGTTCATGCCTGGGCAATTTCACAGGGGTGACCTCACATCTGGGACAAACTGTATATACAGTAGCTCATTATTACATCCATATCAGAGTTCATGATACCAAAGGCAGCCATGGCCTAGTGGTTAGGGAACTCGTGACCGGAAGGTCGTAAGTTCGATCTCCGCCCAGGGAAGGACACGACTGAGGTGCCCTTGAGCAAGGCCCCTAACTGCTCCCCAGGCACCGTGGTTTGGGGCTGCCCCCTGCTCTGGGCAAGTGTGTTCACTGCCCCTAGTGTTCACTGGTGTGTGTGTGTGTGTTTTACTGCACGGATGGGTTAAATGCGGAGGTCACATTCCTTTGTGTGCAAACACAGTAGGCAGATAGTTCACTTTCTTTCTTTCTGCACCTGACAATAAAAGTCTAAAGTTATATATAATATAAATAAAAACCAATAAATTCCTTTTCATAAACCTAGGATGGTGTGTCAACCTCGATTTCAGCACCGGATGTTAAATAAACATTGAGTGGTTCTGTACATTCATGACTATTTGCTTTAGTTTGACTTTAATCAACATACAGATTCACTGGCTTGTTAAATCTACACTGAAATGAAATGAATGAAATGAAAGTGAACTATTTTGCCTTACTGTGTTTGCACTCAGAAGGAATGTGACCTCCGCATTTAACCCATCTGTGCAGTAAGACACACTCGCCCGGAGTGGGGGGCAGCCCCAAACCACGGCGCCCGTGGAGCAGTTAGGTGCCTTGCTCAAGGGCACCTAAGTCGTGTCTTGCCCTGGGTGGGGATCGAAACTACGACCTTCCGGTCACGAGACCGGTTTCCTAACCACTAGGCCACGGCTGCACCACAACATGTGAATATACAGATTCACATCAGAGTTAGATAGCTAGCTTGTTGCTAATTAAGGTGTTCATGATTTTTTTTTTGTATATCGATCTTATCAAGGTTAAAGAGTGAAAGTACACACATCAGTGTAGTATTGTAGTTTTTTGTACCTCTTCAGATGGGGTCACTACATACGGAGGGTTGAAGAGAAGCACATCGACCAGTCCGGTCAATCTGGGCAACAGACACTCAGTCTGCGGGACGAAGAAAAAAAAAACTTTTTATCCATCAACAAACAAATCAGGATTATATAATAATAAAATACGAGAATGAGTCAAAAATGATCCGCACTCTGGGCTGTAGAATTTCTGTTAGTCAAATTTCAGAAAAGACAAATATATTATTATTATTCTTATTATTATTAATCTCCTGCTTTTCAAAACACTTTGTCCATCTGTCAAGAAGGACATTTCTTTTTTATTCCTTCATTAAAAAAAAAAAAAAAAAAAAACATTTTTAGGCTGAGCTGTGAGCCACTAATGGACCATAACGGACAGATGTAGTAACCATGAATCAGATTACAGACTATAACTAAACTTTCATTTATAATCACACTGTGTCATCTCTGTCACCCAGATGAGGATGGATTCCCTTATAAGTCTGGTTCCTCTCAAGGTTTCTTCCTCGTCTTCTCAGGGAGTTTTTCTTTGCCACCATCACCACCGGCTTCTCATCAGGGATAAAATTTATATAAATGTAAAAACCTGTTCCGATATTTCTGTACAGCTGCTTTGGGACGATGTCCATTGTTTAAAGTGCTGTACAAAAAAATTACACCTCTGTCTTCATCATCACATCCTTGTGTAAAAGTGCATGAAAAAAAGAATGTGGTTTAATCAGGGACATTATAATAAATATGTCATTCTGATCACATCCTTTATCATGATTCACAATCTGTACATTTGAATATTCACTGTATTTTTTTATAATCTGAACAAATTTGGGTCAAAATGAAGCTCAGGACGTGTTACACCAGGGCTTCATTGATCATTAATCAGAAACGTTCATGTTCCACATAAATGACAAATATTTATTAATCATTACATTACAGGAATACAGCAAGGTACCAGAAAAAACGGGTAGAGATTAGGTGGTGGCTCCATATTGGTATGGAGCTTGTTTGGGTGGCCGTCTGTAGGACCCCTGGTATGCAGTACAGCAGAACAACACTTAAACAGACCAGAGAAGGCAAATGGAGTTAAACGTATCTCACCAAGTCAGTTATAACTGGCTGCAGGTCGACTTTATTACGACGAGACGTCTCCGCTGTGCACTGAGCCGCCGCCGGGTTCAAGTCGGTGCATCTTCAACGTGCACGGAACCCCAAAACAAATTACAACAAAAACATGAACTCGCTTTGACCCACAACCACAGTGTACGTTTTATATTACGCTATAAAGCAGCAGAGAAAATTAAAACCACGGCCGTGACGCACACGTTTATTCGAGAACAATTCCTGCCTACAAGGTCAGCAGACATGCAGGAACATTGACGTGACTAATTATTCAATCCATGAACATGGTATGCAATTGTAAGGGTTTTGGTTTTCACCGGTCTTTCACATACTCACAGATAGAACACGTCTGCCCCGGTTACTGAAGCCAGAAAAGCAGAAACCACACCTGAGCCGCTGCCAACCTCGAGGCAGACAGCAGGTCTGAAACACAGAGAAAGATCAGCTGCATAAGTAGGAGGAACATGAAGGGGAGCGAACGCTCAGTGGTTAAATGTGGATTTCGGATCAGAAGGGTTCAAGCTGCTGTTGGTGGGCCCTTGAGTACGGCCCTTAACCTTCACCTGGATATAAACAAAGTATTATTTATGTATATTAATATTTACAAAACATTAACTTACAGAATTTGTCTTTTAATTTTTTTTTAAAAAACCTAAAAGATGTTTGTGTGGGGCAACACAGTGGTGCGGTTTCTCTCCGTGTGTCTGTCTGGGTTTCCTCCTGGAACTCAGGTTTCCTCCCACAACCCAAAAATATGCAGACAGGAGAACTGGAGATACTAAAGTGCCCCTAGGTGAGTGTGTGACCTATCCAAGGTGTTTCCCTTCCTTTAGCCCAATGAGTGCTGGGAGAGACTCTAACACCCCACAACTCAGTAGTAGAATCAAAAACCTAGTGAAAGTGAACTATTTACCTGCTGTGCTTGCACACTGAGGAATGTGATCTCCACATTTAACCCATGCGTCCAGTGAAACACACACACACTTGGTGAACACTAAGGGGCAGTGAACACACTTGGGTAGCGCCAAACCACAGTGCCTGGGGAGCAGTTGGCCCCATTACATACATATAATGGGACAGCAGTGGCCTAGTGGTTAGGGAACCGGTCTCGAGACCAGAAGGTTGCGGGTTCGATCCCCACCCAGGGCAAGAGACGACTGAGGTGCCCTTGAGCAAGGCACCCACCTCCCCTAACCGCTCCCCGGGTGCCGTGGCTTGGGGCTGCCCCCCGCTCTGGGCAAGTGTGCTCACTGCCCCCTAGTGTTCACTGGTGTGTGTGTTTCACTGCACGGATAGGTTAAATGCGGAGGTCACATTCCTTCTGTGTGCAAACACAGTAAGGCAAAATAGTTCTTTCTTTTTCATAAACTTCAAATCTGAATGAGTTACTGTACGGTATGAGCTACTCCAATTATTCCATACAAAAACACAGTGTCGAGTTTGAATAACTGTCTCATTTCAACTGCAGCCACATTCCATGGAGCTTTAGTAGCAATAATGAACCGGCGACGAGCCCGAAACAAATCCGCAAATCAAGATGAATGATCCTCTAAATAAGGACAAAAGACATGCAGATGTATAAAAGTAGGAATGAGAAGGAGGAGAGTCTGTGGATGCCACGTCCATGATCAGCTGCATTACTGGAATATTTAGCACACTAAGCACTTCTTTTACCATTTCGTCATTTTTTACCCTCTGAGCTTCTCCTTTTGTGGAGTTTCAGGAGTGTCACTTAATATGAATCAGCTGTGCTGTGAGTGTGCTTGGTATTTAGACACACACACACACACACACACACACACACACACACACACACAGCATGAAGAAAATCACTGTTACTGAAACTTTTGTAAATCTGAAGCAGATTTTAAGTTTATTTAAGCCTAATAAAATGTAAATGCAGGAAATATTGTTACTAATTCTGATGTAAAATTGGCTCTCATACAAGTACAACACACAATCACCTCCTATTCAAACAGATGTTGGACAACAACATCTTCAAATGTAATTTTGTACACCACAAACCCTATGATTCTGTATTTTAATTGCCAATATATAAACATTAAAACATTAACACAAAGCATTGCTGTCTGTGTATTCGCAGTTTAGCACAATCTGCAGAAACCAAACTAATAAATACGTACACATACTATATGGACAAGAGTATTGGGACACACCTCTTAAACACTGAATTCAGGTGTTTAATTCAGTCCCATTGTCACAAGCATATAAAATCAAGCACTTAGCCATGCAGTCTGCCTTTACAAATGTGTAAATAAAAATAAAGGGTCATTCTGAACAGCTCATTCCGGAATTCCGGTTATGGTACTGTAACAGGATGCCATCATTACAACAATTCAATTCAATTCAATTCAATTTTATTTATAAAGCGCTTTTAATAATGAACATTGTCCCAAAGCAGCTTTACAGAAAATAATGAAAAGGGTTATACATTTATAGAATTATTAGAAATTTTA
>JAOVVF010032483.1:0-10317 GCA_028565595.1 Duopalatinus emarginatus | reverse complement strand
GACTCAAAAATGCAGAATTCATAAAATAAATGTCTACAACAACATTTATACTAAACACCATATAGGGTGCCTAAGACATTTGAACAGTACTGTAGGTCTCAGAGGGGAAAAAAAAAAGGTTGTAGACCCCTGGACTAGGACCTTGAACATCACTCTGAATAGACTCTCAATAACTGAAGCCTACTGATAAAAACACATATGTACATGCTAATCGAATTTCACAATGATAAAAACTACATGTAAGCCTTAAATAATAGTAAATAATAACACTTAATATAACAATAATAACACAATAAATAATATCCACCAGACGGTGATAAACGATCTTAGACAGACTCGTACCGTCACTTTTGTAGGCTAGTTTCCCTTCTGCTAGTCAGCACGAGTTCACATCCGTTACATGACGTTATTCCCTCATTTTCATTCATTTCTAACACTTCAACTGTGGGGTACTATTTTGAACACACACATTTCATTATATCCTACTACAGTAGGGAAATGAATGAGTCACCTGAATGAGAGTTAGGTTGGTGTTAGATGTTTTAGATGTCCACAACAGTTTGGTTTTAGGATTTGCAAAGCACACATTTGAACACTTAGTTTTTTCTTTGACATCAAGTGTCAAATATTTAGTAGAAGCTCGCGTATAAACATGCTTTATTTCTGTCTGATTGTTGCGTTTCAAAATCATACCGCAGATAAAACCTCTGCTTTTCTCAGACACCTAGTGGAAATTTTAGTTTTTGTGTACGCTACATTGTTACTTGATAAAAAAAAAATAACGTAACTACTGGAAAGTTAGTTGATACAGAAATCAGTGATGCTACTGCCAAGCTACAGGACATAATTAAACTAATAGCTTTGCTACAGGTAGTGGTTCCATCGCCCATCACTGATGTGCAATGTGCAATGTGTTATGTGCTGAAAATTGACTGAAAAACTGCAAAAAAGCAAAATAAAGAAATGCAGTTTTTGATTTTGTGTGTGTGAGACTGTGGTGCTGTGGGAGTCTCTGTCAGAGAGTCTGTGTGTGGTGGTTCTGTCTCCGATCTCATTCAGGGCTCAGACAGCTTGTGGAGAGAAGCTCCTCCTCATTCTCTCTGTGTTCACCTTCAGGCTGCAAAAGCGTTTCCCAGAGTGTAACGAAGAGAAGAGTCCATTGTTGGGATGACTAAGGTCCTTCACGATCTTCCTGGCTCTGATCAGCACCACTTTACTGTAAATAGTTTGCAGGTCAGCGAGCTTGATCTGGGTGATATGTTCAGCTGAACGTACCACTCTCTGGAGGGCCTGTCTGTCCTGCTTGGTGCTGTCACGTTCTCTGTAAGGATGCATTCTATAGTGCAGGTGTAGAAGTTCTGCAGCACCCTGGAGGGCAGTCAGAGGTCCCTTAGGCGTCTGAGGTGGTAGAGGTGCTGACAAGCCTTCTTCGTGACTGCATTGATATGGCAGGTCCATTATAGGTCCTGTGAGATGTGAACTCCAAGGTACTTGAAACTGTCTACACTTTCAACTGCAATTCTGTTGATGTTGACAGCGTGGTAGCTCCTTTTCTGTTCTTTACTGCAGTCCACAATCAGCTCCTTTGTCTTGCTGATGTTGAGGTGGAGATTGTTGTCCTGGCACCAGTTCTCCAGGTTTCTAATTTCCTTCAAGTAGGCCCTCTCATCATTGTCTGAGATCAGGCCCACCACAACAGTGTCATCAGCAAACCTGATGATGGTGTCATCTGTAGAACGGTTGGGTCAATATGCAAACTGGAGTGGGTCCATGGATTCAGGCTGTGCAGAAGTGATGAAATCTCTGACCAGCGTTTCAAAGCACTTTATCACCACTGATGTTAGGGCTACTGGGCGATAGTCATTGAGACATGAGGGCTGGGGTTTCTTGGGGACAGAAACAATGACGGACTGCTTGTTGGTACAATGTCCAGTGACAGAGAGAGATTAAAGATGTCTGTAAGTACTGGAGTTAGCTAGTCTGCACAGGCTTTTAGGACTCGTCTGCAGATTCCGTTGGGTCCTGCTGCATGGTCCAAATTCCTGAACAGTGGCTGCGCTTGTGCCTTGTAACTGTCCTTGTGTAATGTGTAGCAGTGGTCCAGTGTCCTGTTGGCCATGGGTGGGGCAGGTGATGTGCTGGTGAAAGTTTGGTGCTACACGTTTAAGGTTGGTGGTGTTAAAGTCTCCAACCAGAATGAGTGCAGAGTCCCTGTGATGTGTTTGGAACTGTGTGAGAGTGTAATGAAGCTCACACAGTGCAGTCTAGTTCTTGATATAAACTGCACAGCGTATAACTGAAGTGAATTCCCGAGGAAGGTTTAAGGGACAAAAGTTGAGGACGAGAAGCTCCATGTTGGGTGTGCAGGAGCGTGCAGGGGTCACAACGTTGGCACTGTTACACTACTTGTTGTTTACCATAACACACATTCCACCACCTTTTGACTTCCATGAGTCCATTGTCATGTCCAAGTGGTGCACTGAGAAGAACTCGGCTGGTTGGATGGCCACCGCTGGACGGTACCGCTGGGTTTAGCCATGTCTCAGTGAAGCACAGGAGGTTGCAGTCCCGAATGTCTCTCTGGAACTTGATTCTGGCCTGGAGGTCATTAAGTTTGTTTTCCAGAGACTGGACATGGGCTAGCAGGATACCAGGCAGGGGTGCACGGTGTGCTGTGGCCCTCAGCCTGTCCCTGACGCTGGCACCAGTTTTCCTGAAACCTCAGTGTATAATGCCACTTGGTGCCAATAAGAGGATTTGTAATTAGAAACCAATTCATAATTATTTTGGAGTTAGGAATTTCATAATTTCACCCATCTTTAGTAAATCAGTGATTTACAGTAACTGCTTTAGGTTAAGTCCCAGCAACCACCAAGCTTCATGAAAGACGCTTAACCCTCTCTGCTCCACTGAAACTTCCTAATAAGCTGTTTAAGTGAAGCCAGTTAAACGTATAAGTACACTGGCTATTACACTGAGTAACGGTGGTTTTTAGAAATAAATTAAGTGATGTCAGGCTACCAGCTGACCTGGGGCCTCATTTATAAATGAGGCCTGAAATTTGAGTATGCAATTTCTCATGCAGAAATTGGGATTAAGAAAGAAATACTTGATGTGAAAGCAAGTGTACATGTAATCAAGCTTTGGGGCATCCAGGGCCCATCAAAAGATTGTGGACAAAGTGTTTCTTATATGTGTTTCAGTAGTATATATTTACAGCATATGGTAAGCATTGAAATGTATACTACTGAACTATACAGGGGCCTGCAAAAGTATTCATACCCCTTGAACTTTTCCATATTTTGTCACATTACAGTCACAAACATAAGTATATTTAATTGGAATTTAATGTGAAACACCAACATAAAGTGGTTTACAATTGTGAAGTGGAAAGAAAATTATACATGATTCAAAATATCGTTTACTAATAAAAAATTGAAAAGTGCGGTGTGCAAAAGTATTTAGCCCCCTTTTCTCTGAGTGCAACCAATTGCATTCAGAAGTTGCCTGATGACTGCTAATGACTAAAGAGTCCACCTGTGTGTAATCTAATCTCAGTACAAATACAGCTGCTCTGTGACAGCCTCAGAAGTTGTTTTAAAGGGTATTGGGGAGTAAACAGCATCATGAAGTCCAAAGAACACATCAGACAGGTCAGGAATTAGGTTGTGGAGAAGTTTAAAGCAGGTTTAGGCTGTAAAAAGATTTCCCAAGCTTTGAACATCTCACGGAGCACGGTTCAATCAATTATCCAGAAATGGAAAGAGTATGGCACAACTGTAAACCTACCAAGACAAGGTCGTCCACCTAAACTTACAGGCCAAACAAGGAGAGCACTGATCAGAGATGCAGCCAAGAGGCCCAGGGTGACTCTGGACGAAATGCAGAGATCCGCAGACATACCCTAAAAGACTTGCAGCTGTAATTGCAGCAAAAGGTGGCTCCACAAAGTACTGACTCAGGGGGGCCGAATACTTTTGCAGACCGCACTTTTCAGTTTTTTATTTGTAAAAAATATTTTAAATCATATATAATTTTCTTTCCACTTTACAATTGTTTACAACTTTGTGTTGGTCTTTTACCTTAAATTCCGATGAAATTTTTTATGTTTGTGGTTGTAATGTGACAAAATACGGAAAAGTTCAGGGGGTATGAATACTTTTGCAAGCCACTGTATATTCTTCTTCATATGTACAAAAGTATTATTTTTACACTAGATTGTGTATTTTACTCTGACATCAACGACGGTCACTACTGTTGATGTAAGTATATTTAGTATGTTTCATTAAAACGTATTATATAAACTATACCACAGATAAACTGTTACTCACCAAGTTGTATGGTGTAGAACTATCAAGAATCTGCAGCGCACGCTTCCCACCACAGTAGTAGAAATTGGAATTAAATATATGACCTGATATCCATGCGTATATGTGCAGACAGTTTATTTATATGTGATGGCTCACCGACTGTATGACACAATCAGCTCACCTGGACTGTTTCAGCTCTGTGGGAATCGGCTCTTATACATTTTGCCGACACATCACTTGACGAGCTTTACCTGTATCCGACCCGATTCCAATGTGCCGGCGCCGACTCACTGCTTAGTCACAACCGAGCTTGGGCCAATATTTCATGTATGCTGGGTATTTGTATCTGTTTTGTTTTGTCTCGCAATTTAAAATCTAAAGGCGTTACATATACACCTTATTATATATAGCTTATTATATATCATATACACCTTATTGTATATACACCTTATTATATATCATATACACCTTATTATATATACCTTATTATATATCATATACAGCTTATTATTCGTCAACAGATTAAACTCAAAATTAAACGCTGCAGCCACGTGTTGCCACTACTGAGGCCACCAAACAACACGACCTCCGACGACTTCTGCTTCACATTCTCCAGATTTTTTTTTCTTTGCCTTGCGTTCATCCATTTATAATATCTATTTATAATATTCATCTATTTATAATATTCATGAATGATTTGCGGTACAGAGACAGAATATATACAGAATAATTTTTTTTTGTGTGTATGCCATTTCCTGCTTTTGTGCGCACGCACACTTTTACTCCAGAATCTATGCAGAGTTTTATAAATGAGGCCACAGGACGTGGATAGAGTTGGGTTTGTCTTCATGGAGATGTTAGCATGAACATCAGCATCCTAACCATGAAGAATCTGGTTTGGAGCAAAACAAAACATGTTGTCACATCAGACCTCTCGATGTCAGACTAGAATAAACAAGCTAACATATATATGCTAGATATCAGAATAGAACAGGTCATCATAATTATCTCTGTCTGTCTGTTTCTTCCCCACTGGATCATCTGCCATTTTCGTTTTAATTAAGTCGTCACCTCTCATCTTGCTTTTATTTTCTTCGTTTTTTAATTTGCCATAGTCCATCTTTCCAGACATTTTCTGTTTTGATGTTTTAAGACAAGTTACACCTGGTGTCATTATAATCAGGACTTACCGCTGATACTAAATAAATCCATTTGCCTTTTTCCAGTTTTGCTGAAGCAAAAGCTTTATTAACTACCTGCTATTACATGAATATACTGTAAGCAGTCTTGTACACTGATGTACCAGAAAATCTGCTCCACCAATCTAAGACTTGTCAGGTCCCCCATGGACTCCATGAGCTTGCAGAAATATTCTGTAGACAATGAACACCATATTTCTTGCAGAACAACCAACAATAATGTTGTATTCTGAGGTGTAGGATGTCTGTGTGTAGTATAGCATCCGAGATGTGTTCAATAATGTTGAGATCTGGTGACTTGGCAAAACCCCAAACTCAGATTGCTCTAACCATATTTTTCCAACTCTAGATGTGTGTGGTGTTGGTGCATCGCCCTATTGGAACCTATCAGAATGAATGCAGGACATGCAGGTGTAACTTATTACAAAGGAGGACCTTTTGTTAAGTCAGTCAGGGTAAGTAGTAGATTGTGGTTGAGTAGAACTAAAACATATTACTTACATTCTAAGTAATGCACATGTTCAAGTACATGACAATGAGTCTTTTAAAAATATTTTTTCCTCTTATTTACATTTGTATTGTGCAGAAATATTTAGCCATGCTCATACTGGTAAACTCATGGTTTTACAACCTTAATCAGAGTTCAGGTGAAGAACACTCCAGCCACATGCCAACAATACAAATTTCCATAACCAGTGTAGCGTGCAGGCCATTTCGGGGATCTGAATGATTGACAGATTGAGTGTAGGCATATTGTGAGTGATTAGAAACAGGTAAGCAGTTCTGCTGATGAATATTCAGCAGCACCTGTTACGAACTGAGCTGTCTTTGAAAAAAGGTACATGGATGAAGCTCAGGGAGTGAGAGATGGAGAGAAAGCAAAGAGAATCCCAGCATTGTCTCCCACAAGAGCCGTCAGAAAAAGGAAACAGTCTGCCTGAAAGTAACCCCTCTGATGCACCACGTTCATCTGGCCTTTAACAATTGCCTCCTAGCTAATTACTTCATCCCCCTGTGCTGCTGTTGCTGATGATGAAAATGTTGACAAGGTTTTTGCTCTGCTGCCTTTTTCAGTTCAGAAACTGACATGTAGAGCGTCAGATCAATGTCAAAACTAGGATGTTTATTTATCATCATATCCTATTCCTAGGATATCCTATTATTTTTGCATTCTCAAATGTTTTTTTTCTTCTCGATTCGGTAGTTGTCCTCATGCACCATGTGAATGACCTTTGCCTGCTTTCTGTGCTCGAGTGAAGATTTTGCACTTGAGTATTGGATTGGGGTGATTTTGACAGTTTGGGGGCAGGCTCATAGCTGTTTCTTTTTTTTTCTATTTCTTTTTTTAATTATTTTTTTCATAGCCGTTTCTGTCAGCAAATGCTATTGGCTGATCGCTACTGGTGTTGTGGCTGACAATACGAACAGCACTTCTCCGAAGACGTACATCCGAAAGAAAACACTGAAGATGGTTAATTATTCGCAGCTCCCGATTCGTTAGGCTCCTTATTCGCAGCCTCTCATTCGCAGATCCAGAAGTCTGCACCACGCTGAGTGAAAGGGAGTGTTCAGTTGTACATAATGCTGCACACATCGCTTTTACCGCTTCATGAACAAATGAATAGCACACACACACTTAAATGAAAATAAATGAACATGAATATATTTATAAAAACGTACCTGGAAAACAGTATAATTTTAGTGAATCTTCAGTGTAGCGTGGTGACTGTAGATCATAGCATGCTAAGTAAATAAACACAAAAATTCTTATTTAAAAAAATGTTGTGTTAGCCTTACTCAGCCCTTGACAGAAATAAGATGAAACTCTTTATTATGAGCTAAAAAACTGGATTCTTAGTGAAAATGCTAACTAATCTTTATTATATTTAAATTGAGTAAAGTATTTTTTAACTTAAAACGTGTTTTTAATAATTATTTCTGAGTAAACACAGAGTTGAGCACCTACCGGCAGCATGAAAACCTCAGAGTGCTGCTGAAGGACGGTAGCTCAGAAAGACCAAACTTCTCAAACCTGCAGTTCACCACTCGCCCAATCTCCATGACAAAGTGTTTAAATGCTTACCCAGATAGCAAAGCGACATTGAATCAATGTTGATTTGTTTTTTTTGGTCAGTTATGGTTGATGACTAGTGTTGTAATGAATCTCGGATTATCCGTGATCCATAGGGATCACACCCCACGGATCGGTACACACGTGAGCTGCGGATCAAAAATGATTTACCATGACTGTGTGAAATGCAGTTTTAGTAATTATCACATAGTTAAAGTGATCATTTTCTAAATCTCGATGCATATATGCAATGAAAGAATTTAAACAAAGCCGCTGTATGTCACGTAATGGCATCGAAAAAGAACTTGAAAGGCCTCTCGGCTCATTTACATCACATATATGGGAGCACTTTGGTTTCCCTGTAACATACAGTGATGGTGGAGAAAGGTTGGTGGACAAAACCGTTACCGTATGTAGGCACTGTGCCACGAGAAAGCCATATGACTACAGCAATACGTCGAGCATGGCCACGCATTTAAGCGGCATCACCCAGGTGTGTCAGAGACTAAACAAGTAGCTAAGGCGCAACAACAACTTCTTGCCACAGCATTCAAGCAGCCGTTTGCTGCTGAATCGGAGCAGGCTAAAGCTATTACCAAATCTATTGGGATGTTTATCGCTGCAGACATAAGGCCATACTCCGCTGTGAAAAACAAAGGGTTTAAAAATATGGTGAAAGTAATTGAGCCACACAAACAAATCCCCTCGTGCGTACAATTCATACAAAGATCGTGCCAGATCTTTATGAACAAGGAAAGATCAAAATTGTCAACTAATTATCCAAGACAGCTTCTGTCGCCCTAACCACAGACAGCTGGACCTCCAGGGCAACGGATAGCTACGTGACTGTGACTGCTCACTACATCACAGCGGAGTGGGAGATGAGAAGTCCGGTGCTACAGACACGCCCTCTCTATGAGAGTCACACAAGCACAAATCTGGTGCAGGTATTGACAGAAGCAGTTGCAGAGTGGAAGCTAGAAAGGCCCAATACAAATATCCCAGTCACCACAGATAATGCCAAAAACCAAGTGAATGCAGTGATAGAAGCTGGACATGGTCCACAGATAGCTTGCATTGCACATGTAATTAATTTAGCATCCCAGAGGGGAATATTAGTAAACCAGATGGACCGCCTCCTTGGGAGGATCAGAAAAGTGGTATCTTTTTTCCATCGAAGCCCAAAAGCTGCTCATGTGCTTATGACGAAGCAAGAAATGCTACAGCTACCAACCCACAAGCTCATACACGATGTCACGACAAGATAGAACTCCACTTATTACATGTTGGAGCGCTATGTTGAGCAGCAGGCAGCTGTATATTCTGCTCTAACAGACAAGACCTTGAAAAGAAATGTCAAAGACATTATCACATTGTCTGATAATGACATAAAAGTAGTAGAGGAGGTCCTTCAGGTACTCAAACCCCTCAAAACAGTTACAACCCTCTTGTGCACTGAAGTCATACCATCTGTGTCCATGATTCTACAATCCATGGCCCCAAATGAGGAAGACAGCACCATCACCAGAGATGTCAAGGCTGCCATTAAAAGTGACCTGAATTCAAGATACACTGACCCAGCTAATTTACAGGACTTCCTTCATAGAGCTACTGCACTGGATCTGAGGTTCAAGTCCCTGTCTCACTTAGAGCCTGCCCTATGCCAGATAACATACTGTGATCTCAGTGTGTTTATGATTTCAGTTTTGGGACTTAATATTGTTTTTTAATCTTATATTATACCTGGGTCGAAACCGACCCTTACAATAGAAAGGTCATAATTTTAACAAGAGCATTTTATAATTTAGTATTTTTTAAAAAATAAAAGTCCCTGACAAAGTCAAAAAGGCTTGATGCAATGAACTAAAAAAGTATTTTATGCATTTGAAACCTACAAACGGGTCAATCACGACCCTAACACTACAATAAGGTTAAACACCTTGGATGTTGTTTTCATTTAAGACATGGGAAAAAGGTTCATGCTTTTATTTTTTTTAATGTTCTTTACATATTAATAAATGAGAAACAAAGTTAAATTTGTCTTTCTTTTTTATGCTGATCAGGAAAATGATCTGATCCATGACTCAAACATCGTGAAACCACCCAATCTGTGAGATTTGTAAACCGTTACACCCCTATTAAAGACTATAAATAAATATTGATATTAGGTTAAAGTCTTAACTGTGGTTCAACATTGAAACAGAGACATCAATGTTGTGATTGGTTATGATCTACAACGCAACCCATAAAGGGCATCACTTCCCTAAGTAAATAAAGATTATTAACCAAAATAAATAGGGTTTTATATTTTTGTTTATATGCAATATGCAATTCAAATAACTGTCAAACCTTCACACAATTTGCAGCTGATCCACCACCCTTTTCATCGGTCTGGTGAGCAGTGGTATTGCTGCTGGTGAACTTTGAGGTATTGATTCTGCACTATAAAATAGCAGGGGTGCCAGAAAACATAATTAGGTAATTAAAGGTTCTGTTCAATTAAAAATGCACAAGTGTAAATTAGCAATCATAAATACATGAAGTACCCATTAAAATAAAAACATTTACTTTCTCTTTCTGTATATTAACTGTACGTTGACATTCATTTATTTTTAGTCTACAAAATATAAACTGCAGAAAGCACTCACTGTTAACATGTGTACATACAGGGGTTGGACAATGAAACTGAAACACCTGTCATTTTAGTGTGGGAGGTTTCATGGCTAAATTGGACCAG
>JAOVVF010032482.1:0-10319 GCA_028565595.1 Duopalatinus emarginatus | reverse complement strand
AGAGAGAGAGACAGACAGAGAGAGAGAGAGAGAGAGAGAGAGAGAGAGAGAGACAGACAGAGAGAGAGAGAGAGAGACAGAGAGAGAGAGACAGAGAGAGAGTTCCTTAAATTCATCTTGTTTTTCATGTAATGCTTTGGCAAGACTGTATATATGTATATGGTTGAATTAAATTTAGAGAGGGAGAGGGGAGAGGGAGAAGAGAGAAAGAGACTTAGAGAAGGGGGGAGGAGAAAGTGAGTGTGTGTGAGTGAGTGTGTGTGAGTGAGTGTGTGTGTGTGTGTGTGTGTGTGTGTGTGTGTGTGTGTGTGTGGGAGTATATTATCAGACTTGTTGTTTTATCACAGTCTTAAAGGGTGTGTTGTCATTTCTGGAGAAACTCGTAATCTGATTTGAATTCATTCTTAAAAATAAATCTAGTTTCATAGGTATTGTTTTGCCGTTGATACTGCTGTAAGCATATTAATACAACACCTATAGTAAAACAATACTATAGAATAAATATATAAAAATGATCTAAAAATATATCAGTCGGTTTTGTTTAAAACAAGACAACATTAAAAATGGCTGCAGATACGTTAACAGATACATTAAAAAAGAGAAGTTAATCTGTCTGGTTACAGTTATTTTGTATATGATACACAAGAGACACATTAAGACAGAGAGATAGAAAGAGACATTGATAGAACTTTATTAATCTTGAGGGGAAATTGTATTATTACAGCAACAGAGGCAATATATTGCAATAATTTGAGGGTAAACGAAAAATAAATAAAAAAATAAACAATAATTAAGGAAAACACAATAAGGAAAGGATGTAGATGCTCTGCTATATACAAAAAAACAGAAAATAACAAAATATATCATAGCGCAATATATATTAATATTACAATAATACAATTGATATAGTTTGATAACATTATATAAAAATTATATAATAGATTATATAATGATAACATTATATAAAGATTACATAAAGATAAAAATAAAGATTATTGTAAGAAATTAAGAAAAACTAGTCATTAGAAAATCTTGAAAATTGTTATTTTTCCTAAAAACACCTTGTAATGCATTGATGACTGTTTTCTTTGGCCTTGCTTGAGTTTAGAAAAACTGCCATATTGGGTTGATCATCATCATTATTATATTTTTGTTATGAATTTTGTTTATAGCTGTGCAGTTAGCTTGCTGGGATCTGCCTTCAGAACACGTCAGATCCCAATCAGGCTGCCATCAATAATCAGGAGGAACTGGGTTTCAGTAAGCGTTTTTGGTGGCCTGTGTGCTGTTCCCTTTGTACAGGTTTGTTATGTGTTATCATTACTGCAGATTATTGATAAGGGTGGTGCAAAGTAACAGTACAGTGTAGAAGCATTTATCTCACACTATAGTTTAACATTCACACAGTATTGGTATGTATCATGGTATAATGGAACTCATTATTTTAATATCATGACTTGCAGCATTAATAAAGCTTTTTTTTTACAATATTAATGGTCTTTTTATGCTCAGTGTAGGTTAGACAATTCACAGTTAGAAACCAGCAACGCTACAAGTTGTTATGCACTGGAAATATATAGCAGTTATTCTGAATTAAAAATCTCTTTACCATGTGTATGAACAGGACATTGAATCCCATGAAGCCTTAATCCGTAGAGCCTCATCTCTGGTGACTGATAGTGCCAGTACTTTTTTGTCTCAGACCACACTGGCACTAGTGGATTCCCTCAATCGATATACTAAGGTATTAAAATGCACATTTTCAGATTAAACTTATTTTGTGGCCTGAAGGTAAAAGCATACAAATGTTTGTGTGTATTTTCTCTCTCCAGGCAGCACATAACCTTATACTTCTGCACAAGCGCTATGTGGCAAATATTAATAAACTAAATCCTGCAGATGAGAATGCAGTATGGGACGTGATAGTTCACCAGCGTGGGGAGGTAACGATTTCTGAAATATTCAGTGTTGATCAACCTGGTGCTTGGATACCCTCATTCATCCTACACCACCAATGGTACCAAAGTGATGGTGATCATTCATGCTCTCTGTGTAAAAGAGACAGAGCCATGACTTGCAGTTACATAATAAGAGACATTTGAACTGAGGTTTTCTGTAAAATGTAAAATGACACATTATGCTGTCATTTATGACATCTCATTAAATGTGCTTCTGTAAATTGTACTCTTCCTCTTAAGAGCTCGATATAGTGACGAATCTTTTGAGTGTGTATTTATTTAGGTGTGTTATATCGTAATGAACTGAAATACAGTTTTTAATTTCTGCTTAGCTCATCAAATGTAGAGAAGACTGCAAGCAATTTGAAAAAAAATGGATGACTGCAATTAATTTGTCACAGATGGCAGCCGAAGCAGCTTTTAATGCAGGTAAGACATTTCTTTAATACTTTAATATATACTTTTATTTTTTATATACTTTTATACTAATTTATATTTTTAACAACTATGTTCCGATAAAATTATAGTGACAGTGAAACACACATGGCTGTAGATGTATCTGCAAAAACGTGAATAAATTGCCCTTTAAGTGATTTTTTTTTTCTTTATTAGGAGCTGACCAGGCTTCAGCCACAGCACAGACTAACCTGCAGATAGCACAGACTCACGTAGAGAAGGCGCGGCAGTGTTCCCTTGAGGCAGAGCAGGAACTAAATAACAGCAAAGCAGAAGTCAGTCAGAGGCTGAAGAGCACTTCACCTGCAGTGGGAGAAACCGAGGAAGAGATTCCAGAGGCATACCTGAGAGAGGACTAGTGACAAGAAGCATTTTATAAAGACACACAGAGCTCATCTTCACCATGTAAGAGCTGTAAGAGTGTCTGCACTGGGAAATGTTTCTGCACATTGTTTTTAAAATAAAATATATTAAATTAGAGAGCATAAAATGCAATGGGTGAGAAAAACAACAGTAAAAGTACAATAGGCAAGCTGTTCCTGGGAATATTTATGTATATTTACATTTTTAAATTTCTTATTTATTCCTAGTAATTTGATGTAATAAGCACACAAGACTTGTGTAGTGTAATCTTAATTATTAATGGTACAATCTGTATGTGATTTTTTTTTTGTAATTTAGAAGAACTCAGAGGATGTTATTTGCCAAATTGTTATGCACTGGATACTGCAGCCTTTGGTTTTCATTTTTCTGGCTTGAAAATGAATTCCATCCCCAGGTTAAATTTAATATTGTATATGATCTGCTTAATGTAATGATCAAAGTATGCAAAGATTTTGTTGAATATTATAATTTTTTTTTAAATACAGATACAAGTACAAAAACAGAAGGGGATATTTTCTGTCGAACTTTATGTGACATGTAGCAGTGACCCAGTGAGTGAATGTTTTCTAAATTGTGTAAATTTGTGAATTAAGCATTTTAGATCTCTATGACATTTCTAAGGAGCACAAAAATAGTTAACATCAAGTCACAAACTGAATAAAGATTCTTTCTTTTTGTCATTGTTTGGCATGAATATCATTCTAGTATTTTATACTGGTATTTATTTTATTCATACACATTGTGTAATAATTATTGTATTATTACAAAAATTATTGTAAAATATTTACACGTGTTTATATGCAGACTACTGTTCAACTCTAAAGAGATTGTTATCAGTCCTGCATGCCCACTGCTTGTTTTGGCTACACTCATCTGTCCACACACAATTCCTCTTCCTTTTTATTTTCCTGTCAGGTTTTTAGGGAAAACATCACGTTGTCAGTTCATTTGTCATTTCAGGAGACCTGTCTGTGTATGTTTGTGTGGTCCTTGTTTATCACCTTCCCAAGATTGTTAGGCCCACACATGACCTGCACTCCTGAATCCTGATTAAGGTTCAGAATGTGTGATACTGCTGGTATGTGAGATTTTATTTCCAAAGAAACAAAATCAGTAATTTTGTAGCTGAAAATTAAATGTAACTATATTGTTATAGTTACTGACTTCTGTAGTTATTGACAACTTTAATGACTGCTGTAATGCTACATGTAGGACGTTCCTTCTCACATACATGGAAATAAAGACTGTGGTGTTTAAAGCAGCTTCAGGTTAAGGACCATGCTCAGTCATTAACAGGTGATTAATTCTGCTATCATCGAGACAAAGGAACTGCTTGTGATGATTTGAGATGAAGTTGTTAGGAAAAATCATGGCAAAATGTGTTAAAACAATGGCAAGGCTTTTAACCTTCTTGGGACCACTGTGAAATCCATTATAGCAGAGTGGGAGAACTATGGCACAACCCACACATTACCAAGATTAGGCCAGACATGATGGATTCAGTCAACTTAAAACTGTACTTTCTGCAAAAATAAGCTTTCACACTGAGAGAAAGAGAAGTGTTTTTCCTTAAAACTTTAATTCTGAGAACATCTACATACTTTATTTATCACTTCAAAGCAGAAAAAATACCCATCTGATTAAAATTGTCATTGCAACACATTGAAAGAGAAATAATGACTGGGAGTGTGGGGGGAGTATGTGAATAATTTTTAGGACTACACACTATAAATAACTTTGAGAACACAGATAACTAACAGCTGAATGGTGAAACTCTGTGGCTCAGATACACTCCAGTGAAAGCTAGTCATGTCACTCAGTTTTAATTATTATACTTTTATAATGTTGGATGTTTTTTTGCTGTATAAAAAAGTACTGTATTAGGAAATGACCATATTGTATCATATTGATTTTGTGCAGTGTTATAGCTGTAGCCCTTCACTTACATCCACTACATTCAGTCAGTGTTAAAAAATATGCAACTGGCTTGAGTTTAGACAATTGGTCTTGTGACTAAAAGATTGCCAGTTCGATCCTCCATACAAACACAACATATCTGAAGTGCAATTCACTTCACTTTCTCTTTCAATTTCAGAGTTGCAAATAATGCAAATTTAGATACTTGGATCACTTAAGTTCTTTCAAAATGAAATGTTTTTTTTTGATAATTCAAAGTTATTGAAAGTGAATTGGACATGTAGATGCAGTAGACTGAGATGAGATTAAAGATGTTTCAGGTGTTTCCCTCGAGTCTGGCTCTACTCAAGGTTTCTTTCCCATGCTGGACCAGGTTTATTTTATCATGCTATCAGCACTGATTTGTTTATATTCTATAAACCTGTTTGCTAACGAGCTATTCGAATTGAATTGAACCAGAAGTTTCCAACCACAGATCCTTAACCACTACGTATCTAAAGGCACGAAGACTTCTGCAATACAGGCAATGTGTCAACTGATAATCGAGCCCAGACCAACTGCTTGGAAGGCAGGTATGTGCACCGCTAAACCAATGCTAAAAGACATTCATGCACCATTGCTATCCTATTGTTCCTAGAGCTGATGGGTCTGCATGACGGGCATGTGGGCTGATGGCAGAGGAATAACAAAAACATCATACATCATGGGAGAAAATGTGGCTACAGGTAGTGTGGTTTGATGATCTTACATTTTAAGTCTTCTTTTGACATTTATTTTTCAGCAGCTTGTGCTTTCCTAGTAAGGCATTTCAAGCTCCATTAGCCATTACCCTGTTGAGCACTTTGTGCTATATTTAACCTCATTTCTTTAAGGCTGCCCAAAAAAATGTAATGGCTCGTAGTAGCACATTTCACCCTATAAGTAGCTCCCCAAAACAAAAGCTGATGGCCAGTAAAGGGGGCTAAGAGACCTGCATGTGTGTGTGTTTTTATGTTGTGAAAAAAACACAATGGGGCAACTACTGTTACCACCCAGTAAGTCGAAAAAGGTATTTTTAGGTTTAGCAAACATTCAGCCTGCACAAAGCTATATATATATAATGATAAAATGATAATGATAATGATAATATATATAGATAATGGTGATGGGCAATTTAACAAAAACCAAAAAACCAAAAGCCAAAAACCTACACAGACACGAGGAGAACACACCAGACTCCTCACAGAGGAGTGAGGCTCGAACCCACAACTCCAGATAACTCCAGATAACTCCAGATAACACACTGCTCCTCCTGTGCTGCCTTTCCATTAAGATTTTTTTTTATGGCTAAGACTTTATACAGTATGTGTTGCACTAAAAAGCTATATTAATGAATACAACTAAATAAAACACTGATTTATGATAAGAAGTGCATTAAAAAAACAACAGAAAAAGAAAGAGATTGGTTTTTGGCCAGCAGGTGGAGGTAGAGATCAAATTACTCTTGATCATATATCTCACAGGTCTTACTGTGAATTCATGTATACTGTACATACTATAATCATATTTTAATGAAGCTCATGATTTAGTAAAGCAGAAACTGTGGAAGGTCAGCCTGCTTTAATACAGCCATTTTTCTCTCATTTAACAGTTTGGGGTTTCTCCGTCTGTTCACTATTTACTTTACTTACCCTTTCTGCTTTATGGTGTTTTTCTCCCAGGGGAAACTGTAAAAGGGACCACATCAAGTCTTACCACAGTTTATAGCCCTTTAAATGCTCATCACGTTATCATGTGTCTTATGTGTGACATTGTAATTCTGCAAATGGTTTTTTCGGCTGTCACTGCTGTCATTGGCCATGCAGTGTCAAGCAGGATCAAAAGTAAGTTAACATGAACATCGCCAGAAATACTGTGAAAGAGGAAAAATGTTTCCATCAGAGTGGGCAGAGAAACCAGAAATGCATCAGTGATGATGATTATTATTATTGAGCTTTGGCAGCATTTGTGACGGAAAAGTCACCATGTACAAAGCCATCATTTGATTTAGTTGCACGGAAGCCACGAAAATAAAAAATAATCATTAGCATGAAAGAGTTTTCTCGCTTGTCAAATCCAAGATAAATCACAGATCTCTGTACAAATCCTCTTGACATGAGCATTACTCAGAAGCTCGCTATTTAGTGGCACACATTATGACTGCTGTGACCTTCACTACTTCTCTGTGGTAGATCAGTGCTTAAAGGATCAAAAATTAAGTTTTGGGGTTTTGTTGTTGTTTACTTTTACACTGCAGTGTTAAGTCTAATGCAACTAACAGCTAAAGTAACCTGGATCTGTATTTTTATACTTATTTAAATTTAACCCTTGATAAGTAATCAGGAGATAATGGTGGCAGGGAAAACGCTCTGAGATGACGAAACCTTGATAAGAACCAGACTCAAAAGGGAACCCATTCTCATTTGGGTGAAACGGGTAGTGCAATTATACATCATCCCCTGCTTTACAGGAAAAAGGTGCAATTGTGTAACCAGGAAATAAATTATAGTTGCAACATAAAGTCTATTTTTGTTTGTTTGTTTGTTTGTTATTTATTATTATTTATTTTGTCAACTGTTCACTGATGGACATTTTACTCATGATGAGTAAAACTGTTCAGTCCTAGTTTCCTGCGATGGCTGTACATATCAATTGCAGTCCAAGTGAAATTCATGGTTGGGTGAATTAGGCAGGTCCAAAGAGTGAAAGAAGTTTGGAGTCAGGATCATTGGTATCTCCTGGTGCCTCAGGCATTGTACAAGCATAGTACATGTAGCTCTATGTTGTAAGAGCGGTGGAGAGAAGGAATATTAGGTATGCTCTTTTTTGGATAAATGGATAAAAGGACATCACAAATCTGAGAATTGTTATAACTTCATCTTCAGTACATAGTTACCTGTCAGTGATGCTAATACATTTCAGGGAAAAATAAGATTTGGATCTCAAAAAGTTGATGATGTCAAAGGCTAAACTGCAAGTTTAGTGTATTGTCATGATCATTTGCATAACAAAATATGCTACATAAGAAAGTGTTTTTGAAGACACTTTAGCAAATGACAGAATAAAAAAGAATATTTTTTTTTTTATTAAAAACTATATAGATTATAACTTTACTGTGAATTAAAAATGGAATTTTATCAAGAATGGCCTTTACATTAAGCAAAAAAGTATATTTAACATGTGTGCAAGGAGTCTCCAGCACCAGCCCTTTGTAACAGTCAGTAGGTTTGCTGTTTTTTATAGAAAAAATATTAAACTTTTTATTTTGATAACGAACAGGAAATAACAGAACAACTCAAACTGCTTCAGAATCATGGAAACATCTAACTCCGACCCTGGACTCCTTGTCTTGTCTAAGAAAAGTATGCAGCTATGTGAGCTATTTATCTCCTATAAAGCAACTCAGAACCCAATTATATATTCAGTCAGGGAAGCCACAAATACACTAAATAATACAACACAGTGCAGTGGTTTACCTCATATGCATACTGCACTGATGGGGTTAAATCACAGAGTGCTGACACAAAAGGGAGTCTGAGGCTTCAGTTTTAAGGGTCCTTAAGGGCTTATGCAGCGTTCCTGGGGCAGACGACACCCTTGTTGTGCTTCTCTCTGGAAAAAAGATAGAAAAAGAGGATTTAAAACAGGTTTTTTTTAAAAAAGCCTCATGGAAAATATTCTGCTTGAAAGAAAAGAAAAAGTTACAGCTTCACAGATGTACAGTGATCTTTACAAAACTACAAAGTCAACACATACATTCATATTAATGTAACCAAAAATGTTTTTGTAGCATGGTTTATTGATGTACATTACTTTCCTTCTGTAATAAATTATAAGTGAAAAGGCTCCAGGCTACTTTTTGATATTTGTGCCAGTTCTGTGATGGTTTACAAACCTCTAATGTAACACATCTGATTAATTTAATCACATTATTAGTAGTGTTGAAATGTTTGAATCAGATGTTCACTTAAAAAAATGCTTGGATTTCATATTGTCTTACATAGTTTTATACACTGTGATGATTAACACACCTCACAGACTTTATGGTTATAACTACCCAAACAACAATAACTTTCAGCTTTACCATTGTAAATATATATAAAGCCCCAGAAAACACCCAGTGATGCCCAGCATCACATAGGAACCGCCTTATGTAGTCTACAACAAACTACAATATATATCTGTATTGATTGTGACCTAAATATTAAGCAGTAACCTCTGTGTGGCAGTTAGCACACTTGTACACTATACAAATAAATAATTAAATGTCCTACATATCTTTTCTTGTTACCTTGATCACATAATTCATAGTTTACCCACCTGTATTTTACTACATCTGTTGTTCTAAACAAATAGGAATACTAATCTGGACTATGAATTGAGTTATTTTTCTGCCAGCTTTAGACTGGGTGTGCACATCAGGTTTCCACTGGACAAAACAAAACAAAACAAAACAAAACAAAAAAAACAATACTCATGGAAACTCAAGGGGTTGCCAGTTTTCAGCAAAATTCCTACCCTAACTCCAACTCAAATACTGCACAAAACGACATGAAACTGGCTCCAGAAGTTCAGACAATAAGGAAACATAGACTGAAACTAATTTGCCAAAGACATCCAAACCACCAATGATTTGGGAGGTGAAGGAAACTGGGATACGTACATATATTATAATTATTTACATTCACTGTATAGGTATGACAACATCCCTGTTCATATATAGTAGTAGTCTGGCAGGCAGACACACCATGTTGATGAGAGAGGTCAGAGGAGAATGGCCAGATTGGTTCCACTGCTTACTAGATATTTTCAAGCTATTCTTTATAAACTCTAGAGATTGTTTTTCATGCAATATCTTTTTCCTCATTTTGATGCACTTGATCAGTGTTTGTATGATTTTGTGCTTTGCATTGCTGCCCCATGATTAGCCTGGATAATTACATGAATGTGCAATAGTACAATAAAGTGGATTTTAACATAAATATTATCCAATGACTTTACCTGTCTTTAAACCAATGGCTTAATAAGCTTGGACAATGAGCTAGACTTAGATATTGACAATATTACTTTAATAAACCATTTTCCCTATATTAGGACATTTTGATTAATGTGACATGTAAAGTTGTCATTTTAATACTCTGCCATTCAGTATTAATATTTTTTTATATTTGGTTTTGTCTAATGTATCTATTTATCTATTAAACTATCCCTCCCCTAATGCAGAATGAGGTGCTAGAAGTAACATGATATATCTGTATTGCAGACACGTATTATCAGCATACCTAACTCAAGTCAACTATACTAAACAGTAAACACTAGCTATACATTCTGTCTTTAAGGAACACTTTCTGAGACTAACTGAAAGCAGGTGAGAAACTGAGTGATGGATCAGTTTTCAACTAACTAACACTGAGAGCAGACACTTCACAAAACATACAATGAACAACTATAGAGTTTTAGCAGGGAAGCCCCCACTTATGAGGAGTTCTGTGGTCCATTTTGGCTGCTGAAAGAATTAGATGCACATTGAAAGAGGATCAGGACTTCACCCTGAATGATTGTGGGGCGGGGGGGGGGGGGGGGGGG
>JAOVVF010032481.1:0-10321 GCA_028565595.1 Duopalatinus emarginatus | reverse complement strand
AAATATACATTGAGAGGATGTACTGCCAAATTCTTCTACAAATGGCAGTCATTTATCTCCTATTTCAATAATTTGGATGTTCTACCCAATTGATCGTGTGCCTGTTTTTTTTTTTTTTATACCTTTTCATACAACTTAAACAGCCATTAATGTGTGTGTTGGTCGTGATGAGCTGAGTGGGGGTTTGGGTGGGGGGGTTGTTTGCTGTTTATTTCATGATACTTTTTGCCAACTTTTTTTTTGTTCTTTTTCTCCTTTTCTTTTCCCCGGGCTGGGTGGGGGGGGTATACACATGTCCTGTTCATTTTGTTAAAAAAAAAAAGTGGAAAAGGTCAATTGTTTCGTTTTTGTGATTGGATGTAATGTGTTGCTGTTTTTTCGAAATAAAATATTTAGAAATGGGCTGGTAGACATGGACCGAGTCCAAATAAATATGGTATCTGATTTCAATTACTTTTTATTACTTAAGTACTTTAGCGTATTTTTGGGCTGTTAATTTTGAAGATGATAGACAGGAAAATGTACAACAGTCCGTCTCACTCGGATACAAAACATTATAAAAGACTTATATAGGAGGAGAAAGGGTTTATTTGTCTTTGAGCTGAGCAGATCCCTTTGGGAAAGGCTAGCTTCTCATGCAGACATAACATACATCCCATGGGCTAAAATCCTTAGACCCAAGGTTCTAGGTTGTTGTGAATAAACTGGTGTCTGTCTGCTAGGACCAGAGAAATAATAAACAGATAAAGACAAAACCCCTAAAAGACAAAAAGCATGAACATTCTTTGTGTCCTAATGATGAAGGATCTCACCTTGTCCGTCTGCTTAGCCTTGACCACTTTCAACACACTGATTTATACCTAGGAGAAATATAAAGAGACAGTCTACCTGCTTCTGTGAGATTTCGAGGAAACCAGGGAACCGAGATGTAATTCAAAAGGAAAACAAACAAAACGTACAAACAAGGGACTCTCGAGGTGTGAGGCTAGCAACACTGTCTGCATTTGCCGTGGCTGGTTACAAGACGTTTATTGTCCTGTGTATTTTTGTATCAGTGTCCTACACCATGGAGTTGATTTCTTTCCACATAAGCAAACTAGAGCCAGCAGGTCATAATGTGGTGCCTTTAATCATCATCAGTGTGGATGATGCTACCAGTGTAACGTTGAATTAGCTCGTGACACAAATGCCTGTACTGTCTGACGGACACTGAGTGTGTAATCATGAAAGTGTGGGTCATGAAAGTGACTGTTTTGCCTCCACATGGCGTCGCCGCGTCGTCTCAGATTCCGGCAAGCTTCTGAAAAGCCTTTGAAAGGCCGAGTCCTGATATACAAGCTCGCTTCTCAGTTTGAAGCTGGAGAAACAACAAGATCTCGGCAGTGTAACAGCTCCGAGGCTCAGTCACTGGGATTATGTGAAATGTGAGACAGCAATATGTGGGGATCAGGACATGTGTCAGCTCGGCTTCTCTGTGTACCTTATACCTGCTTACTTCTGATGTTATTTATCCCATGATAAACAGACATGAGTCACGATAGCTGGCAGAGTCTGAAATGAAATGAAAAATCACAAAGTGTAAACTAGAGCTTGAATGTGGAGGACCTGCTAGTTTTGGACTGTTTGGTCTCTTTTTGGAATCACAAATGAGAATGTGATAAAAGCAAAAAACAAACAAGAAAGTGGCAGTAAACAAACTAGAATACTGTGCTACCCCCAGGCCAGAATCATTCACACATGATACACAGACACTGTTTTGTTAAACCAATAAAACAGAGTGTATTTACACCACCTGGGGGGTATTCCTGCCCTGCACCCAATAATTCCAGGTGGGGTCTGGATTTTAAACCACAACCCTGACTGACAAAGCGGATAACAGAATTAGTTGGTCAAGTGCCCAGGGTCATATCTGTGGCCAATCTGCATGCACATGTATCAATATGGGTGTCCCCTGGAAGCTCCAGTTTCCTCCTACAGTCTTAAAACATGCAGTCAAACAAACTGGAAATGCTGAATTGCCTGTACAATAGAACAAGCTTCTATAGGGCCCATTAGGGGCCTGTGTATGCAGGCTCATACTGGGGTCCAGGTGGTGGTGGATTTGCCCACACTTATGGAGGCACAGAAGGGCAAAATTGCTGTGGGCCACGGATGGGCTAAACCACAGGTGGCCCATATGGGATTAGTGTTGGATTGCCGTGTCACAATGACTCAGAGTAAACATACACCAACCCACGGTGGCCCCACATAGGCATGTTTTCTGGTATACCTGCCCTCCACCCAGTGAGCACAGGGATAGGCTTCAGTACCCCAGTGATCCAGTAGTAGGACACATGCCTTAGATACTAATTGAGTGAGTATCAAAAAGTGGCTGATCTCCATCATCACCTTATATTGACCCGAAACAGAAGAGGGAATTATTTATGTGGGGAAGGTTTACTGAAGCTGGATGATTACTTATGCTAGTGCTGTAGTGTGCCTAATTTAGTACGTGTGTGCAAATAGTTCTGTTGGTTGCCACAGAATCCCATGTCATGTATAATAATGACAATAACATGATGAATACATGCAAAACATGCAATTACTATAGAACTCCTCCACTTCTGCTGATTGAACTCGTGGAAACATCAGAGATTAAAACTGATGTAAAAGTTAAGGACAGGATGTGACATGGAAATTTATAATTGGCACACATTTATTTCCCGCTAGCTTCATTCAGTCGTGTGTATCCGCCTGCAGCCGTGCCGTATCTCTGTGCTAACATGATTGACGCGTAAAATCTGTCTGGCATCACTTGCCTTATAATCATCAAGACGGTATCCCCAGGGAAGGTGGAGTGATTTTGCCTGACCTGTCTGCGCTCTCTCTCTCTCTCTCTCTGTTGCAACTGTAAGCCAATAGAAAATAAAACGTAGAGTATTTCTGCATTTTCTTTGCTGGTTATAAAAGTGCATGGTCATGTACCATCTGCCACTATTTACTTTTTTCTTTCAGTGTGTTTTCTATTTTTTTAATGTATGTATTTAACCATTTCATCCACATTTGTGCCCACTGTAAGCGAGTGTAATGTTTTTAAAATGAAATCAATACAGTTGAACAAACAGCAGTTTGATACTTTGTGCTTATTAAAATTACTTTTGTAGTTCCACAACATTAAATGTAACTATAAATAGATTAAAAAAACAACACTTTGTTCTGAAAGAAAAAAAATGCTATCAAATTGCTGCACTGTAAGAGGACTATAGCACTCACTTTAGGTATTATAATAACAAGACTATGTTCCTAGTTCATCATAAATATGAACTTCACAGTAAGTAAGTGTTAATTATTTATTTTTGTTGAGAAATAGTGAATAATAGAAGCCGTGTGAATGGAGTAACTTAAGAAGCCATTTATTTTTTCTCGTCACTGGCAGAAGAAGGTAAACAATCCCTCCAAAATGTTCTCCATTGTGGGTGTGTTTTGTGTGTTAAGTCTTGGAATACATTCTGGGAAGAAGTTGACTGTTTATTTTTATCCTGGTTCTTGTAGAGCAGGGTAACAGTTCAAACAAGGCATGATAGATAAATAGGACACTCCATTTCTAAAGATGTGCCGGCATTTGACATTCCTCGATCCTCACGCTCACATGTTTGCTGAGAATGCATGATAAAAGACATTACCACTTACTGTGGCCCCTAAATGACTGGCAACATACGGCATGGTCCAATGAATCACAGTAACAATTGTTTCAGGCTCATGGTAGGGTTCGTGTGTGGCACAGAAGCCAAAAGCACAATGCAGATTGCTGGTGATTCCATACTGTTGGGGGTTTTCTCATGGCACTGTTTGAGTCCACTATCTGCCTAAACAATATATAAAGAGAGAGTATAGTTAATGTGACAATAAAACAAATGCCTAAATCCAGAGACTATATAAACACATCAATCTAAAGGACTATAAATACATCAATTCAAAGACTAGGTAAACACATCGATCTAAAGGCTATATGACCATCAATCCAGAGACTGTTTAAACACACTGATCCAGAGACTGTAGAAACACATCAATTTAAAGACTAGATAAGCACACCAAGCTCGAGGCTATATAAACACACACCAATCCAGAGGCTACAAAAACCAGTCAAGACTATATAAACATGTCAATTCAAAGACTATATAAACACAATCCAGAAATTACATAAACACACCAATTGAGAGACTATATAAACACACCAGTCCAGAGACTATATAAGCATACCAATTAAAAGGAATGTACCAGGAAACAAAACAGGAAGTGAATCATCAAACAGATGAAACCGAAGTGAAATCCAAAAATCACAATCAGGGGAAAACAGTCCAGGGTCAAAACACGATATAATCAATGAAACAGCAAACAAAGGGAACCGGCTCAGAGTTATTCTGGGCAAAAAATCCCTCATGAAGAGGTAGTGTGATATGGTTGGTATTTATAGGTAGGTACAGGTGTAGCTAATCAATACTCAGGCGACTGACACTAGAAAGAGTGTTTGTGATTGGCTGGGGCGTCATGTGTGTGCTGCAGTGTATTCTGGGTAGTGGAGTTCCGTAAATCGGGGCAGGACGAAGAAGTGTGACATCCTAAATGATAAAATTCAGAGTTTCTTAAAAGTTTCTGGAAATGTTTTATTTTTTAAATATTTTTTTCTAAAATCTATTTGCCTGGTTTACATAAATACAGTGTTAGTTGTGGAACAGTCCCCTCATGTTTGCAATATGCTAACTGTTGGAGAATGTTCCATTTGGGTTAAATTGATTTCCCTGGCTATTACAATACAAAAAACCCTTTCCACAAAAAAAATTCTTCACTTACCAACACTTACTTCTCTACATGGTGAGAACCATAGGCTGAAATCAGATGAACATTCTGTGATTTCCACGTTAGCAAGAGTTTAAAATATGTATGTAAATACAAAGATATAAGCTTTTGGCAAGCAAATCTTCGTTTGTGCTCTAACTCAGAAAAGCCAGATCATTTTATCCCTGACACTGTAAAACTTCTCAGATTAAGACATAACATTCGTTTTCTTGTTGATGCTGAATCATGACTCAGTTCCACAGACAGACTGTTCTTAAGGTCATGATTTCACACTGGAATAAAAACACAATGCAGTCATTCAGAAGGATGAATACAAGCCATTTACTTTAAAGAAGGACATTTCTCAAGTCTGTAGAAATAAAGAGAAAAACAAGCTATTTTACTAAACTTAGGCCTATTTGTGACCAATAGGGGATGACTTTAATGGTTTTATTTATCAGAACATAGTAAAATAATAAAATAATATTTTTTGGGCCCCATTTAAAAAACTGCGCGTAGATTCGTGTGCAGGAAAGCAGGAAATGGTGTATGCACAAACAAAATTCAGATTCATAAAACTGTGCGTACACACACCTGCGCGCTGTTTCTGCTATATAAATCACAACCTACTTCAAAATGTACGCAGATGAACCAGCCTCGTCTTCCGTCTCCGTACTGCCCACATTTACCCATGAAAGGTCTATGCAAATCATTCATGAATATTCAAATGTGGGCTTTCCCATTCATTCTGAGCAGGATAACGGACCAACACAATGCAAAGAGGAGAAAATCTTAAGTGTGTATGCACCCTCTATAAATGAGGTCTGGTCTCTATACACAATTAAATAATCAGCAAAACATGACAAATTACACCGTGCCATTATTGGTCTACCAAAAACTAAGACAAAATGCACACAAAAGTGTGTGAAAAAATGTGTTTCAGTAGATATTAAGAGGCATTCAGTGGTATCCAGGGGCTGCTAATTAAATACCCCTGATTAACTGATCAGCAAGTCAGTAACTACTATAAAAACAGGTGTTTTGGTAGTTTGGTATATTATGGTAGCATTCAGTTGTGTGTTAATGGTAATGGTCAATGCCAAGTGGTGAGGAGATCAACAGTGATCCGAGAGAAACAATTATTCCTGCCCATCACTCTGGGAAGGGTTATAAAGCTTTTTCCAAACAATTTAAAGTCATTCTCCAGTGAGAAAGATTATTCACTTGTGAGGATAATGTCCCACCAAATGCACCCCAAGGTCAGCCCAGGCAATGCTCAGAGAAGTATTCTAGGGTCAAATGTCAGGCCATGTTTCTGACTGATAAAGTTTGGTGGAAAGTGGGTCATACGATCATAAGCGCACCAGCAAATCTGCAACAGAGAGGCAAAAAAGGAAACGATCAAGGCGCTGCGTTGCCCAGTCAAAATGCAGACCTCAACCTGATTTAAATGCTGTGGCAGGACCCAATGTAGCTGTGCATAAATAAATACCCACAAACCTCAATAAACTGCAGCAATGATGTGAAGATGACTAGGCCAAAGTTCCTCCAGAACCATGTAGGAGATGGCCAGAAAATGACCCATGTCGAGGTGATATCATATAATTGCCCCATTTACACATTCATTCTCTGAATCTCTCATTGTGCCATATACCAAAAGTGCTCACTCTATCTATCTATCTATCTATCTATCTTTATTATTGTGCTGGATGTAGCCATTATATGATGGTAAATTGTGGCCATAAAGGGATGTTCAATGAGATGTTCATTAAAGATTGTTTGGAATT
Organism: Duopalatinus emarginatus; assembly: GCA_028565595.1. Classification (NCBI taxonomy): domain Eukaryota; kingdom Metazoa; phylum Chordata; class Actinopteri; order Siluriformes; family Pimelodidae; genus Duopalatinus; species Duopalatinus emarginatus. The sequence continues at coordinate 3,719 of JAOVVF010032481.1, read as the reverse complement.
AACAGACCATTAAAGTCATACCTCACACCATTACACCACCACCACCACCACCAGCCTCTACTGTTGACAAGACAGGTTGGGTCCTGCTCTTGACACCATGCTCTTGATAGCAGAAATCAGATGACAGTTTTGTACTCGCCAGCTGTCCACTTCCGGTGAATCCCTACAGCCCAGTGTAACCTCAGGTTCCTGTTCTTGACTCAATCCAATGTGGGGAATCCACTGTTGTAGCCCATCAGCCTGAAGGTTTGACATGGCACATTCTGGGATGCTTTTCTGCACACCACATTTGTAACAAGTTGTTGTTTAAGTTACCGTATTCTTTCTGTCAGCCCCTTGTCACTGTTACGAGCTGTGCAGGAATACTCACCTAATAGGGACATAATAATAAGGACATAATAATAAAATATTAATTAGAAATAAACACACAGCTTGGTACTGGCACATCCAAATACTTTGTGATGAAGCCTGGGACTCTGGGGTTTATATACCCGTGTCCTGGGGCATTGCAGATGACACCAATTAGTCCTGATCACTGATGACTCCTTTATAAAGAAACATAGTTACTTTATTGATTTCTTGATTTTAAAAGTACCTAAGATTAAAAGATTAGATTAAAAGTTACTTTATTAGTTACATTACATTAGTACCCCCCCCCCTAAAGTTCAAGTCCAGTTTTTGTAGTTTGGGGGGTGGTGGGGTGTTGGACCTCCTGCATTAGTCACAGCTCTCTGCTTCACACTATCTGGTGGGATTCGCTCTGTAAGTCTGACCGACGCCGAGCTGCGACTCCGGACGTGTCTTCAGATGTTGATGTAGTGTTTTTGAAGCTGGACAATTTGTCTCCAGAACAGAGTGAACAACCAACCTTGATCTAGGTAGGAGCTTTAGAATGACATTAATACACAGAGTACACACTCATGCTGAGGTGACATGGTGGCTGATGGTGGCTGATGGAGGAACAGGAAGGACCTTATTAGGGCAAGGAAAAGGAAGGAAGCAAAATTGTAATTACATTTAATTAAACTAAATGAATAATGCTAATAAAATATTAATTATTATAACAATTATAACAACAACAACAACAATAATAATTTATAAATTAAATAATGGCAGCATGTATTAAGCCAGTTATTTTAAAAAGATCACAATATAATGCTCTTGTTTCAAGTCCATTAGCATGCTGTAATTGTTTCTGCTCCATATAAACATATAAATGGATCTGACTACCCTAGCCAGGCACAGCCATGCATAAACTCTATTTGCTGCAAGTGCAATCAATAGACTGTAGCTCAATTACTAATCTGCTCCTATATTAACCAGTCGGCCAGTCATTCTCTTATCCACTTAGTCTGTCAGGGTAGCAGTTTGTCCAGAGCCCATCCAGAATCACTGGGTGCAAGGTAGGACCACCCACTTGGACAGGACCCCAATCCATTGCCAGGTAGCGCATAAACAAACACACTCACACCTAGGTGCAATTTAGCACATCCAATTAGCCTACCATGTGTGTTTTTCGGGATGTACCAAAAACAAACCAGGGTACCTGGTGAAAACCCATTCAGACACTGGAGAGCACACCAAACTCCTTACCGACAGAGAACGGAGCAAGGCTCCAACCCACAACACTCAAATACCCTCGAGCTGTGGAGCACACACAGTAACTGTGCCACCCTCATGTTAATCAACAAAAGTAAATAGAAAAGTAAGTAATATGAGCTAAATCGGCAGTATACTGGCTATAAACAAACAATATTTACTAGTCAAAATAAATCTGACGAAGTCCCTGTAGTTTGTATTAACGTTCCACTAAGCATTACAATATAAAAAACCTTTGTAAAACCCTACAACAATCCACTGACCAACATTTACTCCTATAAACATTGAGAGAAGGTTCTTGGAGAACCATAGACTAATGCAACTTGAATATTCTCTGTTTGCTGGATTAGCACTGGGGCTTTTTTGCCAGAAAAATTGGTACACCAGTCCAGTACTTGGTGGATCTCCCACTGGAGCGTAGGACTGTAGAAATATGGGAATATTCTGTAGACAATGGACACCATACTTCCTGGGCAAAGGTCCACAATTGTGTTGTATTCCGAGGTGTAGGATTTCTGTGTTCTTCAACACATTGCATGGCATCCCAGATGTGTTCTACAGTGGTGCTTAAAAATTTGGAGGAATTTTAGCCGATTGCTTGGTAGAGCCTCAACTCTGGGATGTTGGTGGGTTTCGTCACACTAACTGCTCGCTTCAGGTCCTTCCACACATTTCGATTGGATTACGGTCAGGACATGGCCATTCCAAAACATTAACTTTATTCTTCTTTAATCATTCTTTGGTAGATGTCCTTACATTTTCCTTTAGAATTCTCTGATATAATTCAGAATTCATTGTTCCATTAATGATGGCAAGCCGTCTTGGCCCAGATACAGCAAAACTGGTTCAAACTATGATACTACCACCAACGTGTTTCACAGATGGTATAAGGTTCTTATGCTGGAATGCAGTGTTTTCCTTTCTCCAAACATAATGCTTTTCAATAATCTTTTTGGAGAGCAGTGACTTTCTCCTTGCAACCCTGCCATCCACACCCGACGCAAATCTTTGCACTTAGCTGCGGGTGGGAACGGGCAGCTAAAACAAAACACTGCAGGATTATAGACTATAGCCTAAAGGTAATTCCAAATAAATAAAATACAGAGAATGAGAATAGAATATGAAACTGCCTTTATTTCATTTAAAAAATACATGAATGTAACAAAATAGGAGCGTTATTCCCGACAAGTGTGTCAAAAGCTGCAGGTCAGGAAAACAAAACATACCCCGAAAATCTCTTTATTATTAATATCCTATATTATGGAATAAAGAAAACAGTCCCCCGCAGTTCTCTAGTTCAGTGTTCTCCTGATAGTGGACTCATGAACATTAACATTAGTCAATGTATGAGAGGGCTTCAGTTGCTTAGAAGTTACCCTGGGGTCCTTTGTGACCTCGCCGACTCTTACACGTTGTGATCTTGGTGTGAAGAGCAGACATTGATAGATCCCTGTTTTTTTTAAATAGAACAGGGTGTCCACTCACACCTGATTGTCATCCCATTGATTAAACACACCAGAGTCTAATTTTTACCTTCGGGTCTAATTAACAGCTAATCCTAGAAGGTTCACATACTTTCACTCACAAATATGTAATATTAGATCATTTTCTTTAATAAATAAATGACCAAGTATAATATTTTTTCTAAAAAAAAATTTAACTGGTTTCTTTTTATGTGAAAATCTGATTATATTTTAGATGATATTTATGCAGAAATATAGAAAATTCCAAAGGGTTCACAAACCTTCAAGCCCCATGAAGGAACATTGAGATTTGGTCTGAAAGACTAAACCCCAAACTCAGATGAGTGTTTCTCTATTCATAATCTGGTGTCTATAGACGTGTACATTGTCCTGTTAGAAGAGGACAAACCCATCAGAATACAGGACATGGACAGGTGGAACTCATCAGAAAGGAGACACACTCACAGTGTTCACTTGTCAGCTAAACAAACCCCTTTTGGCACTTTAGTGTAAAATATATAAAATACAAAGATATATGCTTTAATCAGGCAAGTCTTCCTGTGCTCTAAATAAAAAAGCAAGATCATTTTATCCCTGACACTGTAAAACTTCTCAGATTAAGACATAACATTCGTTTTCTTGTTGATGCTGAATCAT